>AXCO02010158.1:0-11593 GCA_000473525.2 Anopheles melas
TATTTGTTTGTTATCATTAATTTTAAGTTTTAGTCCGTAAGTTTCCCTTTATTTAGCCCTCTGAGGCAGATATTTGTATCTAAATAAATAAAAAATAAAATAAACAAAATTGTAGACCTTTTTTAATGAATGAGCTGCACACAACAAGAACAACAAAAAGTGAAAACTTTCTGCAAGTCTGACAATGACAAATTTACATAACGAAGGCGAAATCTTTATCGAATTTTATTTTAAAAGTATGTAGAAAAAAGCCTACAAATACAAGATTCTCAAATAATCGCTTTTTCCACAATAATTCATTAATGCCTCAGTCAGGAAGCTACTCACAGAAAAATCTTGTAGAAAAGGGCTTCACCAGTAAACGGTCAATTAATTGTGTTCATAAACATCAACTCCTGAACTACCATCGGCTTCGCTGCAGACAGCATGCAAATTAAACATTATATTTTAGTACTATTCTGCTTTAGGGTGTTTTTAAGAACCCCTTCTACCAAACAACAACAAGAAGTTTAATTATATGCATATACATTTTCCATAATCTTCACCATTCTAAGCAGAAGTTTATTATCTTCACCATCTTGACCGTCGGTATTTTTGGGGTGGTGGATTGTTGATAGCAGCTTGGCATTATGAATAAATAAAAACTCACAACACTTTGCACTCGATCGTCTACAGACCAAAGTTTATCCGTAGAGTGTATTAGGGTTTTGTATTTCTCTCCGTCATTATTTTTTTATAACACCCTAGTTTACAATTATTTTTCAAAGCGTTTCAAGCACAACACTCACAAAGTTTAACGTACAAAGCCTACCAAAGTAAATAGAACAAAAATATCAAGCAGGTTAGATTTAGAAACCACCATCTACTCTTTGAAAGTACGACCCGTCGACTTTAGTTGCAACCAACTTCCTGAGACACACACACACACACCCTGGCCCTCAAGCATGGAAAGCAAAAATTAAATTAAAACTCATAAAGTGTGCACTAAGCCTCGGGGCAGGATTAAAAGATGCTTCACTGGACGATTCATCCCTTACGGCTCTTGCAGGAGCTTCTGCTGGATTTTACCCTATCCTGCCTCCCTCATTAGCACCTGAGCATGTGTACGTGCAAACGTATTTCTTCGTTAAAGTCAGTCATAAATTGCGAAGGGGTTTGCCACCCCGATCCTTCTCACACCTCCTGCTAACGCTGCAAGTAATACGCATCCGAGCAGCGGCAAGGGGAAAGAATGAAAAGTCCGAGAGGCGTATTCTCACTTCGCTTACCGACGGCAACATTAATGCGAATATCTGCTAAACCGTTTATAGTGCACGTCCGACCGAAAAGGCAGCGCGGGGTAGAAAATTCCAATTAAACCTTTTTACGCCGTATAAAGCTTACCCATAGCGTTGCTCTCCTACCGCCTGCTAGAATCCAATTATTTGAATCTTAAGCTTTGCTCCGTCCAGGACGTTCTGTTGGGAATTTGATACCGGCAAAAAGGATCACGCGACACCGTTTAACCATTTGATCCGGCCACCCAAATTTGCTTCCAGGCAAAAGTCAGGATAAGGAGTGTGCGTTTTTTTCTCTATTTGCTGCTACAAAGATTTAAATAAGATTACGGCACAACGACGCACGTACCCAAAAGCGGTAATGTGATCTTTCAAGAGACACCTTTGCTGTGGTTAATTTGATTAGCTGCATTCACCTTTGGGCGATTCTAAATTAGGATAGCTATTTGAGTGCCATCGTTTGTACCTCTGAGCTCTTTTGTTGGCACTGTTGCTACCATTGAAGTTAAAAGATTCACATAAGCAAGCAAATTTCGTTGTTTCAAAGATAGTACTCTTCAATCAACGCATGTAATCTTTAAAATATCAAGAGCTCTCCATTCATGAAACAAATGAGAGTAATATCCACAACCAGAAATGTAATGGCTTTGAAGTTTCGCAAGACAACGACAATTTCTCAACCATATTGAAGACAACATTTACAAAGCTCGAAAGTGTCAAACAAACTTTGATCTCAGCTAGGATCAAAAGGAAACCCCGCTATCGATACCACTGCTGTATCGCTCATAGTAACCAGGCCGTTCCGAATTATCTTCATAGCGATCTTCATCACCTTATCCCACATCTTTGCGGATTGCTCCTGTATGCCGGATCCCTGTGGGTGCTTCGCACACGCTTTCAACCTAAAGGAAACATATCAATCATATCGTAAATCTGCCCATGTGCGTTCATTAAAACCGCCTCGGCGTTGTTATGCCAGGGCGGAAGGTAGAAAGGTGGAATATAAAATGTTTACCATCAATTATGGCTTACGGAACAGCATCCATCAGCATTAATTTGGGCGTTATCGATGGTTTCCGTGCGTGCCGATACACGCGCAAACACACCACAAATCCGACACAAATCTTGAGAACCACCTGTCAGCCAAGATGTGGGCGTGGGAAGGGAATATGGAATGACAAGATTTCCTTGTGGAGCATTACAATTGTAAATTTTGCTCGCGTTCTTCCCATTCATCGCAATGGTGCGGTGTGCGTTTATCAGGGCTCTATATTGAAAGTGTCACACTGGTAAGCCTCTTTGCGATGTTTCATTAACACAGGCGGAACTATTCACCTGCTTGTCGAATAACTTAATGTTACACATTCTTCTCGCAGCGAGAAATCAAAATAAAGACTTAAGTCAGAATATGGTTTCTGTTGTAGTTATCGTGATTTCTATCGAATAGCTCATGATTTCTTCTTTACTTGTAAACAACTTACCACATCAGAAAGCGTTATTAAAGCAACAATTGTCTTTCAACACAGTATGCTTCAGGTTATCCACAAAATCATCACAATTATTCACAAACATTAACACTAAACATTATGTTTTAAGCAAATGAAAACCACACCATCAACACCAAGTGACAAAACGATACTGACCAAAGACAAAGACATGCAAGAGTCACAGTCATAGAGCATCATAGAATCATCCCCGAAGAGTTGGAAAATCCAAGCAAGTTCTGCGTCGGAAGGACAAACCTATTTTAAATATTATACGTCATTCTATGATTCACCAATGACGACACGCATGCAAGCTCTGGAATGCCATGAACTTGCCGGAATACAAAACATTATGATGGTGCTCATGTATGCCTGACCAAACACTAGTAACAGCGCGTTTGAAACAGTTGATACTAAAAATAATATGTTCAATTTAATTAAAGGTACATACCGATTGACATGTATTTCCACGCAAAGGTACAGCTATCTGCAAATGAAATAGAGAAAGTAAGAACCAATGAAACGTAGTGTAAATAATTCACATGGATGCTTCGAAATTGATTATTTATTTATTTATCTCACTCGTTTACCGAAAGCAAACGTTGACATTTCCGTTCTCCTTGTGTCTTTCACATGACAAATTAGGATCATTTCCAGCAAACTCTCCTAAACACCAAATGGTTGAATTCTTCACAATCTTTGCGACGATGGTCCACCTAACCCTATTCCCATTCAATTTGTTCTCGCTATTTGCTTGTATTTACGGATTCATCCCATTCCACTGTCATTTTGTTGACACAGTTGGGAATGTGCTAACCACAGCGGGATATTTATTTCCACCATCCGTTGGATACATATCCATCAAGAACTGGCGTGTCCGTGACTGTCTGTTGTATCCGAGGCAGCTAACAATTTCACGATTCATTGACATTTTGCCCTGGTTGGTAAGAGTAGCTACAACGTCATTCATCTTCCATCTTGGGCACTACTTGTATGGGCTTGAAATAAAATACATAATGGCAAGGAAGAGCAATTTTTTCCATCTGTATTTGTGAATGGATTTATTTGCAGGTTTTGCTCGGAACATTTGACGCACGCAGGGATGTTGTGCTTCAATGACAAAATTAAATTGCAGAAACACGTAGTAAAGCAGGCAACACGTGGTAAAAGGTTTGATTAATGTGACGTTTGCAAATCGTGTCCATCATGTCATAGCGTAAGTATGAAATTAATATAATATTTGATTTAATAACCTTTGCTCTCAAAGTAAAATCCGCATATAACATGTGATTCCAAAGCTTAAAAAATACACCGCACTAGGTATTCAAAGCAGGAAATGGAAAAATCCAATCTCACAACCTACGAAATTAATCCAAAGATGCCATGTGGCGTGGAATGCAAAGAGCAGTGTCATAGTTTGGTATGTGACGTACCACCGACAGTTTACCTTGGTCAAAGGTTAGGTAAAACAGCAGATTGCAAAACCACCTGGACCGTCTCCAAGGGCGGTGTACACTACCGGTTTTCAACCGGAACGATGAATTGACAAGATAGAGCTGTGTCCGTTGCCCAACCGAGCTGTATCGCTTCAGCCGTTGTACAATGCACAAGAGTTCAGCGTAAGGTTTTCCAAACATGAAGACGTCAAACGTTAGGTAACAGACAAGGATGTAAACATTGCACCACAAAACAATATATTTGTCTTCAAAGCTTCTAACAGTTGAGAAACGCCTGCTGCACTTAAGACAAATCAGAACAAATTCATGTTATATTTTATGATGATTAAAAGCCAAAATATGTAAAAATGTTCTTGGAGAATGATTGAACATGGGAAAGCATATTTTCAAAAGAAAAAAAAAAGAAATTCAAAATATTGAACAATTTTAATTTGCTATTAATTATTTATCAATCATACCACGTATCAACAAATATTTGTGGAACATACAGTAACTGAAAGAAATTCAAAATATTGAACAATTTTAATTTGCTATTAATTATTTATCAATCATACCACGTATCAACAAATATTTGTGGAACATACAGTAACTGGAACACTCACTCAATTAAAATGCATCTGAAAACCAACATCAATGTTGACATTTCATTCCTCTGCGTTCATAAATGTTTGCCTTTTCCTGTTAGTAAACGCAGTTATAAAAGGGACAAAGACGATATTCTGCTGCACAAGAATAATTATCCTCTCAACACTTGACGTGCAAAATCCAATCCCCCAAGGAACGGTCACTAACATTCAAGTCACTTTCCCATCAACTCATCAACCGTTCGGCACCATGCAATTCCAGCTAGGCAATTCACTCTGCTTGCGTGTGCACGAGCTGTTTCATTTAAACCTCAAGAGTGAACGGTACAAATCATCTTTTCCGTGTTGTCAATCCATTCAAAGAATCACCTTGCAGTACAGAAACAGGGCAGCGTGCTAATCCTTTTACCGTGGGTGGCTCGGCCACATAGGCAGCGAACATAGAAAGGAGTACGTATTGTCGTATTGCCACACGTTCGAGCCCGATGCGCAAAGCATGAATGGTCCGCAAGGAAAGGGAGAATCTCTTTACAAATCCATCATTTACTTGCACAGACACCTGCACGGAGGTCCGTCATCGTCATCCAATTATTAATGACAGTTGCCCATCGCAGGTGGAGGAAAGACTTGTGTAGCAAATGTTCACACACCCCTCCAGGACGACTCTGTAGGCATACAATATTTATGGAAGGAAAACGAGCTTCCAGCCAATCCACATCTACTTAAAGCCCATAAACGTTGCTTTACACATTTCCCATTCTCTTTCCTGCCGCGCAATTAGAAGCCATTTTTCCGTCGCAGCTGGCACGGGTAACGTGTTGAGTTCCTCCCGCACGAGAAGCGTCAACCCCATTGCTGAGCAGGCATACGGCATCAATGGAAATCTCGTTTTTCCTCGCTTACCTGTACAGGTGGACAGGAAAAGTCTGCTGTCAGGTGTCGATATGCGAGGATCGACATGGGGGAAACGCTTGCCAGTGCAAAGGAGCTGATGCCGCCGGGACGTGAGTCGTCAAACGTGAGTCAATTACAGTCAATAACTGCCGTGCTGAATTGTCAATCTTCGTTTTTCAGCCATGTGGTTGGGAAATTTATGTGCATTACCATGCATTTATGGATGAATTTGTTTCTTTATTGTGTTGCATACACCAACACAGCGTCGCGTTGCCGAGACAGCCCTTCACTTCACAGCCCCAGCACGAAACGTCCAGATCGAGTGCGAGTGGATCCGTCCGCGTGGAGCGTATTACTTTCCGTGATGTCGGTTGATTCGCGCTGGATTTGGTTGGGTAATTGTTTTATTGCACTATCGGCGTACGTGTGTACGTGAGCCGCATCACGAATTGTTCGAACATGCTCTGAGGAAGATTTATCCATCACGCAGCGAAAGGACCGGGGAGACTCATGTTATCAAGGGGGTTTACATCATAAAACTATCAACAACGTGCTCGAACGATTTTTCATTCCAAACGGAACAAACGGCCATCGCTCGGGGTGGGAAAAGATTGATTTGCTTTTCGGACTGGTTTGGGGTACGGTAGTTGACGCCCTACGGGTTCGGTTTGCTGCCCATTTCCTGGGTATTGTGCAGAAGGTTGGGCGAAAGAAGTCAAGATACTATAAAAAACACCATCAAAGATGGGCTAGAAGCACCAAACTCAGAATGATTTCTCAGCTTGAGGTCTGTTTTATTTTGTGTACACAGAAAATCCTTACCGAGACGAAATTGAAAGAAAGCCATTCCGAGATGAAAATGGATGTTATGATTCATACCCAAAAGCATGCTCTTTTTCTCCAAATCCTTTGCTCAAGCACGTACGAAAATGTGAGAAACCTTTTCAATATCTTGTTCTATATTTCTTTCGCAGGCAAACAAAACTAAGCGAAAGAAGGGGATCTAAAATCTCAATACATCTTAAAGTGCTCATCAAAAATTCATTTACAGTCAGGAATCAAACTAAGCCTTGCAGGAAAAGAAATGATGATGTGTAGTAGGTTCAACACATTTTTTTCGATTTCAATGATTGATTTGAAACGATTCTAGATGATAAATGTAGGTTAGTTTATGACCTCATATATTTGAGAGACCAATTTCTTACTTTGATCCTTTCAAAATAATGGTAATCTTGGAAAGGGTAAATTTGAACGAATGGAGGAGTCAAATGTATGAGAGTGGTAGTTGTTCATTCTAATAAACTGAACATTTATCACAAATCTTCAAAGTATTAAGGCAATTAGCATAAGTTGCACCATACCATTCAATTATCTCTCACTAGTTGAGTGTAATACACGCTCCTGACAGAAATACACGTTACTTTATGCAAGGACACCCTTATACCCACGCACCCGCACATGGGCATGCAAACGCGTGAAACTAATTAAATCTTATGAAGCAGTTTACCACTTTTCTTTGTTACAGTAAGCATGGCAAATTTACAACCATCCAGGCAGAAAACGGAACGGAACTTCATTACGTTAGTCTCGCTTTGCAAAACTGCCAACTTATCAGCCTTCAAGGAAGAGGTTCGCGATACCTCGACCATCAAGCAGCTCCACGCTTTCCGGTGCGTTTCGCATCCGTTTAATTATAATCTTCAAACAGTTAATTGCTCGTGTGAAATGCAATTAGACCTTCCTACGCAAGACTGACACGATGGCAGTGCACGAGGCGAGTGAAAAAATACACTCCACAAACGCTTGCATGAATGAAGTGTAATGCAACATGCAACACGGATTTTGTAATCCAAGATGGGTACATTTGCAAGGCAATGAATTATGTTCAACTGAGCATAAAGATCTTCATTAAAAGAGTGGCAATGCAAGGTGGTAATAAAACCAGTCACTTCTGTCAGTGATGTGTGCTAATTTCGTGTTGCTCCGGGAGATTTTTAGTTAATAAACTTGGTCGTTTAGCACCTTTAATGAAGACAGCAAATAATGCTGAATGAACGTCGATCATTAGTTTACATTATTACTTCATTATGACTTAAAATCTGCAATAAACCATTGGTATATCATATATCAACACCCAAAAACTAGTTGTATGCAAATAGGGACTGTCTCTTTTTTAAATATAATTTAAATGGGGCCGGTCTCTCGGTATAGACATCAACTCGTATGTCTTAACAACATGCCTATCATGGGTTACAACTCAGAATGGAGCGTGCTCTCATACGTAGGTTTGACTTTCCTGCTATGAGTAATCAATAAGTCCTTGTTCAAGAACGGTTGTTGTGCCAAGGAGACGAAGAAGAATTTAAATGGGGAAATATGAATTACAAAAGCTTAGGTACTAGGCTCATGCAGCTGATGTGCGAAAACATCTAATGAAGTAAGACATTCATCACTCTAGGAAAAAAAAACTTAAGGTAAACACGTGTTATTACATGTGATTAATAATGAATTATTACTGTTTAATAAACAAATGTTTGAGGGATTTCAACTTTTCTCTTACTATTAGATATGAGTTTGTTTTAACTTTACAACTTTAGATAACATTAATAAAGCAAGTGTATAAGGTCATAAGATAATCATATGGACATATGAACCAACACAAATTGTATACATATTTGTCTGACCACGGGACTAAATTGACTTACTTGTGCCAGCGTGTTTTTGTTGGGTCTATGTTTTATTAATAGCTAGTCTTTTAAATTTCAATTTTATGCTTTCATTGTTTGTGAATAGTATTGATCAAAATTATGACACATGTTAACATAAAACTTCCTAATAGGAAACTGAAATGTAAAGGTTTTTCATGCCAATTACGTTTTTCTATTACGTTTCAATATTAATTCATTCACAAAAAAAAACAAAAAAAAATAAAGATATAGATATAGATATAGATAAAGGCGTCACGTACATTTATCTGTTGTAGGTCTGTTTAAAAAAAGTGTAAGACCTTTATTGTGGTTATTAAAGTTGTAACTTAATGATTTTATTTTTTAATCTTTTTCTTTACTTTTTTTCTTTTAACCAATGAAAACACGTCACATTGATCAAATATAATATATAACGTTTACATCAAATAAGTATCATCTACAAATCGTTTCAATCGTAAAGTAATTATTATAAGATTTGCAAATCCTTTCAATCGTTCACAACCACGCCTTGTTCCAATCGATCTTCATTTCTATCATAGTAGTTTTTTATTACTAAATTACTACATCTACTACTACTCTGACCTCTAACGCCATTTAATTATTTCAAACTTATACTTGAAAAACAATACATTTATTGTTTGAATGCCTTTTAGTACTTCCTGCGCTTCCTAAATTCGAAGAAAGCTATGCAAATAAAATGATAATAAGAATATTAGCCTTCTTATTATCATTTTATTATATAAAGAAAGTGGATGCTATAAATTATGAATCCCTTGACTTTACGTGAAAGTTGTGTTTATTACGCTAGATAAAATAGTGCTTCAAATATTCGTACCAATACTGTCCATCGCAAGATTCATTTATACATTCACAGGGAAAATGAGAATAAAAAATACTTGTTCAGTAAAGCAATTTTTGAAAATGTTGTGTCCTAACGAAGCTATTTCATCCACGAAGTATGCAATAATTTCATTAATTTATGTTACGCACACCATCCATCCCGAACCAAATCGGATTACATATTGAAAATACCAAACACGTTGTAGCTTCGTGCTTTTGCAAATATTCTCACTAAACGAAAAAATGGTTCCCAGCTCGAAGGAAAAATTGCCATCAAATTTTGTTTATGACTCTGGGCATGGTTCGGATCCTGTTCATGCGTCCGGATCATGCGTCGCGATAGAACAAGTATTTGTTCCCATAAATTCTGTTTGTTTCGCGCTTTACATCCATGGATAAGCAATCGATTTCCCATTTGCTTGAAAGTCTCGCTTTTTCTCTCTCAGCTCTTCACTAGTTCACTAGTTTTGTGCATGACCAATCTTCGTTCATTAAAACACACAGCATTCAAGCACTTCAATACAACACTAAACCATTCTTTCCAATCATCCCTCGAACGTGTGCAAGCAGAAAACGATGTTATTTGTGACACCTTCCTTCCGCAACCGCATCGCAAAAGTCAGCTAACAAAGCCACCCTACTGTGCAAGCTTAAGCAAAATGTTTTTCTTTTCCACCTTTAAATTTATGTTCCAGCGCACGTTTATCCGTGAGAAAAGAGCAGTTCCTTTTCATCGCACAGTAAGAGTCGGAGGCGTTTATTGTGTGCTACACGACACGGTTTCGCTGAAGACCCTTGAGACACCTAAACCTAGGAGCGGCTAGGTTCACCCTGCCGGTGTACGGTGTAATTTGTCGCAAAAGCAACAACACATGCAACTGCCACGGAACGCAGCAGGAGACCTTACCAAACCCACAGCCACCAACCTGACAAACAGTGAGTTCACAACGACTCTAGTACGACCTGTACGACTCTAGTAGGTAACGGTACCATTGAACCTCGCTGTTCTTTACCTCATGCGATGGGTGATTTTAGCCTGCGTTCCGTTATTTCGCCCGACTAAGATGTGGGATCCCTCTTCTCTTGTGCTGCAAGACTCGATCTACACAATAGTTTGCCCTTGTTTCTTAATTACATCGCGTTGCAGTGGCACGCCTAACACATTTTTGCCTCCCTTTTTCCTGGGTCAATGGGTAAAAAGCGCAAGCAGAAGCAGCCTTGAAATCAAAATACAACCAGACAAAATGCTATGCGTTCGCTCTCTGGGGACGGGTTCCATGGCTTTGTTTAGAATGAAATGGAAAGAACGGCACCGCTTTCCTTCCTCGATTCTGGGACTGTACCTCTGAGGTGCATTTTGAAACCCTCCAACTATACTCCATTCAATTAAATCTGGCATCATAGAGTGAAATAAAATGTGTGTTTTCATTTCATCCTTGCCATCCTCGCTATCGTAATCCTTTCACCCAAATCATTCGTTCTAGGTGACTAGAATTCTGGTTGAAACACGGCAAGCGGTACACAATTAGTGCTTCCGGTTGTATACTAAAGTTGTTGGGGTGCAGTCAAGTAGCCAGAAAATTTAACCATGCGTAAAAAATGAAGGTTTAATACGGTAAAAAAGGAGACTCTTGTTCACTTTCAGTTGAACGAAAATAATCTCTTCTTTTTTTATAGAAGCATTCTTTAAACAACTCGATTTAAGCTGAGATTGAAAAACAAAAACAATTGTATGGTACTGTTTAAATTTTAACACACTTTATATTGCTTAATTACAAATTAATTTTTTTTGGCGCAACAACCGTTTTGGGAGAAGACCACTAATAGGCTGTGCAAAATTAGCAAAACTAAAATTAAATATTCAAACACTCCAAATTGGAGTTATTGTAAAAATTAAGGGTATTGAATTCTTTACAGTAGAAAACTAATAGTAAGTAATAGAATTTTAACAAATGGTTGAAGATACTTATATTTTAAGAAATCAAATACCTTAGATTAGAAAAAATATTTAGTACAGTCAGTCATTTTAATAAAATAAAAAGTTCAAAAACTAAAAAAAACTTATTAAAACAATTCAGCTCCTCTTGATAGACTTTTCATTTCATTTATTAATTTCAATATGTCTGCCTCTGTGATTGAACATGCATTGCTGAAAACCTAGCTTGCCCTATTGGTACTAAACTAATTGGAACTAAACTAAACTAAACCAAGGGGAAGTAGGAAAGGAAGTAACAGCATGGAAATCGATTGATTTACTTCTGTGTGGCTACCGATGTCGGCACTCAACATACATAATATTTGTGTAACCTTGCCCCACTACGTATCTTTAACCGGGGCTCTAGAATTATT
>AXCO02010159.1:0-11469 GCA_000473525.2 Anopheles melas
TGTTTTGCCATTTTTCGAGCAGGTATTCGAATCTAATTCTAGCTTTGAAGGCTAGAATAATCTAGACTGAAAATTGCAGGCTAGTTTCATGTGTGGTTTTGTATGGAGTGTTTACATGATTTCAGCCTCCAACTGTCAAACTCCATACAAAAAAAAAACTGATTAGAATCATGAAGGGCCCCAATATTAGTAGAATAATTGACACAAATATATCGTTTTCTGTATTTCTTTTGCAGCCAAATTATATTCCATTGATTTGAAAATAAATTTAACAAAATTTTATGAAGAGAACATTGTGCGAAGCAGAATTCTTGTACATAACTAGTGATAATTAGTGATGAGAAAAATTAAGTTTTCTTCGGAATCGATTCCGGATGGTGCGTCCGGAATCGGCTCCAGAATCGCAATTGGTTCGGAAATCAGAATCGGCTTCAAAATCGGAATCGGTTTCGGCATCTCCAAAACCATAGACGTTTGGGTCCAATGATGCTACGTATTGATAGGTGCAAAGAATCAACATTTAACTGTAAGCGATCAATGCTCATGGAGATTCCCAGACTGATTTAGCTTCTGAAACTTCTTATTTCAGTTCAAGAACTGATTCTCATTCCAATTATGGAGTCAATTCTGATTCCGTTAGCAGAGCAAATTACGATTCCCAGGTCGATTCAGATTCCGGAATCGATTCTAATTCCGAAATCGATTCTGATGTCGGCTCCGGAATCAGCTCCAGAATCGGCTCCGGAGTCAACTCCGGTATCGGCTCCGGAATCAGAATCGATTCCAGCATTAGAATCGGCTTCGGAATTGATTCCGAACACGGAATCGGATAGGAACGATTCCGAGCTCCAGCCACTATTGTAACACGTGGTTGGTTGAAGTGAGGAGCAAGGCGTACCACACATCATTGACCCTGAACGAGGGCAATAATAAGGCATGCCGTAGTCGGGTTCAAAATAAATAAAATTCAAGTGCAACAGGATGTTGTACATTAACCTGAAAAATGCCTTTATTGAAATGATTTGCACAAAAGTGTTGCTCAGCTGGCTAACAATAATGAAATCTCAAAATATATCGATGAACGACATCTAATTCAAAGAGTAAAAATTTTATGTAGCATCATTCAAATTTATCAGAAGTCTAATGCTATAGGAAATGTACGCGCAGCGCTTTTAGCACCTCCATTACCTTGAAAAACTATAATATATTTTTTAGCATTTTCTAAGTTCTCACCCATCAAATCAAACTGATACCGCTATTCTTGAGAAGCATATCAAAGGCAGCTTATAGATGTAAATCTCTCACACTAGTCAAGTCTGTGTGTATGTAAATTGCCGCTGAATAATCGATCCGAGTTGAAGCACAGCATCACCCCGCCCGCCGCCCGCCGCCCGCCGTTGCATATCCAGCAAGCAAACACGGACAATGTAATCCAGTTGGCAATTGCAGCGATATGTGAAGCTTTCCCTAACAACTATAAAATGGAGGAAGTTTTATTATTCACCTTTTGCATCGACCGTTCGTCTCGACGCGTACGAAAAACAAAAACGAAGCAAGGTGTAGAGCGCGCCGCCTGTCAGGGTCAGTTATCATCTTCTAACCTCCGTAAAATAAAGCTGACATCATCCGTTTCAGCACCACATCCCACTAGGAGAGCCGAAAGGGCAACTGGATACGATCGTATATTGTAAATGAGCTATGTGAGTACTTTGTGTACATGATTCAACCTTCAAAAGCACTTTTTTATTCTAATATATGTTTAATATATCTTGTTTCACAATGTGTGAGGTACCTACTTTTTCGAGAACATTTGCAAACGGTTAGCAAAATGTTGCAATTTTCAAATCCACGTATCGTTTCCCTCTTTTTCTATTATTAGGAGGACGATTTATTTTAATACAGTCCCAGAAATAGAAATATGGTAAATCCTTACGGCACCGCCCCTATGGCATTCACCTTTCACAACCTTCGCTTCGATTGATCCCTTTTAGCAACGTCCATAAAAGGGTTAACACGCGTACATCCCGACGCCGGATAGTGTCCAAAAACATTCCAGCCAGAAATACAGAATGTTCGAATGGATAGAAGGTTCGGTTCGAATGATCCGAAACTCCTGAATCGAAAATGGAACATTCAGCAACAACAACGTCATGGAGATTTGACAGACATGCTGCTGCTGCTGCTGCTGCTGCTCTGGGGGCTGCCATCCTCCACGTCTCTCAACGGACACACCACAGGTTCGTTAGAGTCAGGCTAAAAATAGTACACGTGAGAGAGAGAGACCAACCATCTATAAAACGGAAGCAAATCATATTGGCAATAGCCGCACCAATCCAACACAACACTCAGAAAAGAAAATGCTCCACGTGTGTGCTTAGGGTGGTGGTCACAGTCAAATGGGCAGCGAGCGATTATTTAATGCTCTTCTGAAGTGATGGAGATTTCGCGTTCCACTGACCGGGTCCCAAAGGGTAGCAAGCTTCTTAATTCCTTCCCGAACAATCATCGCTTGCTGGTGGCTGGTGGTTTGCGCTTCTTGCTAAACTAATGAGACATTGGATCAATTTTCAGGTTCTACGCCGAGGCGCGCGTTTAGGAATCAAAACAAAAGTTGCGGTAGTAATAGTAATAAAAGAAAAACAGCTGAGAAAGAAATTTGAAGAAGCTCCAAAAAAGCTCCAATTATCCGACGATGTTTGCGCTAGCTACATGGCTTGATCGTTAAAAGGTCAGTCTCTTTATGGGAAATAATGATCATCGAAAGTGATACTCCCTCTCTACCTGAGTTGTTACCGCTTCTCGATATTGCTAACAGTATAATGTAAATGTCGAGAAGAGTGTTGAAAAGAGGTAAAATAAAGGGAAGCAAAAAAGCAAACGATCGTTTCCGCGTCGTGAGGCTCCCTTATAAAGCAATCGCGGTGACCTAATGGCATAGGAATTTCAACAATTTGCAACGTGAGGTGAGGAGAGCGCCTTCCCCGTCTGTTGCTTGCAGTGGAAGGTTTAAAACATAAAGCTCCAAACATCTTACTTGACTGCTATTCTCAAGTAAAGAGACCTTTTGTGGTGTTCTTTTCAGTTGCATTGTTTGTTATGCGTCTAAGTTAAGAATGTTTTTCAATTCATAAAATACTGAATGAAACTGACTCTGTTTGCGTATTACACTGTTTTCCGAATCAGTTTCTAATGTTAACGTCATTATTCAACAATTGCAAGAGGTTTTTTTTTCAACAGCTCAGCTGTCACAAATAATGACGGCTGTTGAAAAACATCTTGCAAGTTTTGAATAATGCTGTTCACATTGAACTGAACTGAACCGGATAGTAGTGTAAAATATGATTTGAAATCTTCAAATTTTAGAAATAAATTGAATTCATTATTAAACATTTAGTAGCACCTAAGTGTACTACATGTAGCATTTAAATCTACGTACTCTAAAACCCTTAGCGTATTTTTGAAGAAAAGAAATGATCTGAAAACGGTATTTTGTGACATGTGGTCCTCCACTCCCCATTCATCTCATTTCGTTTGGTGAAGCCGCCGACATATATGCTCAAAGCAGAATGGGGATTGGTTTTGCTGGGGAAACGTCCGAAGACCATGGTGGCCCCGCGTAGTTCTAGCCAAAGTGCCATGGAGGGTAGGCGGCGCGTGGCGGGGAGATTTGGAAAACCAGATTTTGATTGACGCCTGACACAGAGGAACGTGGCGCGCGAACACGCAACACACACGCGCAAGCAACAGGATTCGCAGGTATTCGCGATTTTTGAGTGCAGCAAATCGACGTCTGAAAAAGGGCAGTGTGGATGGTGGTGGTGACTGATCGTACAAGAACGCGTAGCAGGGGAGCAAAGCAAAGCCAGCAAACCATTTAAATAAGAACCACACGTACCCCGCGCGCTCTCGACCATATTCCTCCCGCTCACCCCCATCTCCTCCCTTCGACCAACGGAATGCATGCAGCAATGCTGTGGTGAGAGTTTGAAATTTTGCGTTTCAATCATATAAATATTGACCATGAGCGAGCGCAAAACGGGGGTCGTGCGCGCGCGTGCGGTCCAGAGCCGCAGCAGCAGCCGCTTGTGGTCGTTGTTGTTGCATTTGGGATAAAATGGCCATCGGGAGATGGTGTCCGGTAGGCATGTGTCGGTCGGTGCTGGTGTGCTCCTTTTGCGTGTCTTTGTGTCGGTTTAGCTGCACGGTGGTATGCTTTTGGAAGGTATGCACACCACACAGCTACTACATGATGATCGATGAATTGGCCGGCTGTTGCGCGTTTTATAAATTATGTTTCGTCACGGAAAAAATCCGTGGAATATTCTGGTTTTCAAGTCCAAACGTTCATCGCAAAATCGCGATATACAAAGCAAAACAGCTATAGTGTAAAATGGTGGAAGGGATGATTTCTGAAGTAAATTTGTGCGAGCAGATCAAAGCCATCAAAACCCGTTCAATACCTTGGCCAGCTGCCAGGAACAACAATAACAAAAAGCAATCCACGCACGGACATTCCATTCCAAACGATTCATCATCACGGCACAGAAAATAGAACGGAAACCATTCCAAATAAAGCTTTAAAGTTGATGAGCAATTTAAATCGAAATTAGAATGCATGCCTCAGTCCGTTTTGCAATTAAGGCGAATGAACGAACGTTTTGTTATGAAATCGTTGTTATTGCAGCATTGATAAAGTCAGTGATGGATAACCGAGTGTTTGATAAACACAACACAGAAAGAATATTGTAAGAAATTGTTTGTTTCCTGGTTTTGTACATTCTGTATTCTTCATTTACCATTTAACCGATTAAACTAAACATATGCATTTGTTAGCTTAAACATTTTGACAATGAAAACAATAAAAAAATGGATTCAACCATTGGAACAGCACGGAATCAACCGAAATAAAACAAAACCAAAACTGTAAAAATCCGGAAATGAACAGGAAATTATGTGGCTAAAGGAACGGACCACAAACAGAGTAAAAACGAAATGGCGATAAAACAGACGGCACAGGAAAAGACAACAGTACACAACTTAAATTAGTAAGTTGAACTAACTCTCGACAAGGGGAACGCGTCCGTGTCGTGAACGTGTCTTGCGCAAAAAAAAAAAGGAAAAGAACCAACACAAAACGTTCGCCATTAACAGTTTTGGCCAAAATGAGGTGTACAATACAAGGTTCCCCCCATCGAGTGACCGGAAAAAAGGAAAGGGAAACGCCGCGACACACGATGTTGAGTATTTTGGATGAACCTTTTTACTCTTCCAGTAGCTCACCCCAGACCGGAGAGCCCTAAAATAGGAAACAAAATCCTCGATCACATTTTCAATAAAAAAGAAAACATGAAAAAAGATATATCTACCATGTTACAATTGTAAACCCTAATTGAATAGCACAATAAAGTGTATTACATGTTTTATGCACCAAAGCTGATCGTCACATAACAATCAAATTGGTTGCAAACCGCTACGGGAAGCGCAAACTATCCTGAATTCTGTTAAAATTGCAAACCGCAGCAGCAAACCATGCAGCAATAACAGGTTCGTTGTAAATGTTAATAATCCCCTAACAAAACCCAATGCTCGAGTGTGTTCCTGCCTCACAAAAGAGCACTTCTACTTTCCCTGATCCTTTCGCGATCATCACACGGGCCAGCAGAGCTTGTGAGCGTCGAAGAACATGCAGCCAGCCTGGGGCGGCAGAAGCAGCAAACAGGAAGAAAGTCTTTTCCGCACTTTAGCATCATGCCCCCCCCCAACCAAAACAAGCACCCGCTAACGAGGCCAAGTGTGGACAGACATGTGTGGATCGCGGTGTGCGCGAGCCGTCTGCGTTGTGCTGCTCGCTATTCTTGCTCCGACGCCGTTCCATCATAAAAACTCCATAAAACTCTCACTCTCGCGTGCCTCCTCTCGAGGTGTCAGAGGGATAAGGGGTGCGCACACTTTTTGCGGCATGCTGATGGCTGGTGGGAAGAAGTTATGGCCCCGTCCCCGTTGTGGTGATGATGTTTTCAAAGCGTCTGGAAAGGAGAGGAAGGAGCTATGAAGATCAATTGGTTCTAAGCATGGGCAATTTGAATGCCTCGGACTTCAATCCCGGTAGCTGCGTGCCTAGTTAGCAAAATATTTTAACACTGTTTTCCAGCATTTGCCAGCGATGAGAGAGTGTGTGTGTGCAACAGAGTTTTACATTTCCTAGAACGAAATGAATGTTACACAGGCGCTTCTTCGTACCGGCGGCAGCAGCAGATCGACTGTTGTTGGATCGTCGGAAAGCGGTTAATGTTAACGTGTGTGCGCTCCCCTTCTGCCCTTTTTTCTGCGCTCGGGGGCCAGCAAAGGAAAAGCAAAGGCAAGCAAAAATGCTACTCCATCGTGTTCTTGATCCCCGCACGCTCGCATAAAACACACCCTTGAGGGGATAACTTCATCCAGGGGGACGACGTCGACATGGTCCACCGGCGTTCTTGCCATCCCCCCCATGGCACGGTATGTGTGCGCCGTTCCGACCGGCCCAGGCCCAGCCAGCTAGCCAGCCAAGTGGTGTTTGTTTATACGAAAACGCACCCTTCGCTTGTGTTGTGTTGCTGCTGCCTTTTTCTTTGCTGCTCTACTACTGGTAGGCCCGGGGGACGACCGCCACCACAGCAGCGGATGAACTTTCCTCCCTTTTCGTCATTTTCCTTTCGCCAAATGCCGCGCTCCTAGGCGTTTATTTGGCCTCCAACGAAAAGACGAATGATGGGGACGTCTCTCACTGGCTCTCTCTCTCTCTCTCTCTTTCTCTCCCGCTCCTTCTGCTGACGACTTTAAACGAACGTATGGAGTTTTGTGTCCCACAGAAATATTGCTGTCCCCACTACTGTGTGCACATGAGGCGGGTGTGTGTGTGCGTATGATGTGGCAGGTTCGTTTGCCTTCTTAATTTGCACATAGGCGAAGGATAGCAAAGGGAGAAACGAAACATCGTGTTGCCTCCCCTCTACTCTGCTCTGCAGCTGCATTATTTCAACCGAAAGCTTCTAATGCAAACGAAACATAATATATGCTGTTGTTAAGTATCACTATTTGATGGGGGGCTACCTATAACATTGTTATTGTTGGTGGAAAATAAAACTGAATGGTTTATGAGTAAGGTAAGCAATAAAACATGGTTGGTGGTTAATTTCATGTTTAAAGGATATACATGGTCCCCGCTGTTCTTTTTATACAAATACTGCAAAAAACCAGCCTCACAACGCTAAATAAAATGACGAAGGACCATAAGTAATTTGCGATATTGCTATTATTGTTTTGTATTTAATGGGCAGTACTTAATTTAGTAAATATATTGCACCTTATTTAGATGTATCACATTGCATTGTGCATTCAATTCATTTACTATTATTTTTTCTTACACCGCTCCGTTACATAAGGGTGCATTTCTTATTTGTTATGTTTATTACATTAACTTATGCAAATATAAATGAAGGATTAGAACATATCATTGAAATCTACAGTTCCATTTCATGACTCTAATTCGATCTATAACTCACCACAGAGCATTCACACATTGGTGTCTTGCTGCCTTGCAGTTTTGTTTGAATTTATGTCCAAATCGAACAGTGAAACGGATAAACGAAGTAACTTAAAAACGTCATGTAACGTGCAGTAGAGCAAGGCATAGAGGCTTTTAGATTGGCATAGAGACGTTGGCCAAAAGCATTGATATTTTCGGTTTAATAAAAGGATTATAATAAAAATCGATTTTGAGTACCAAATGCAAAATAAATCCAATTGTTTGATACTTCTTCTTCGTCTTCTTCTATTTGGCATAATATGTCCTACCCGGATATATGCCACCCGACCTTATACAGGCTTTCGAGACTTAATTCACCATCCACGCAGCTGAATAGCCTGAAATCCTTACTGCGAACCCACGACGGGCATGTTATTGAGTCGTACGAGTTGACGAGTGCACCACGAGACTTACAGGCCAATCAACGCTATTGAGCGATACGGTATAAACACTAGCCGGTAGTTGGAGTACATTTTGTACAAAGAGCATCGTGTAAGAACTGTTTTATGCAATAAACCGTGGTCAACTGACGCTACAACTAACCCTGTAGATGATAACCAATCCAACATTCGCTACAAGATAATCAAAAATAAGCTCCTTGATTTCTACAATTAAGCCACATCGGAGCGAGCTGTTGTGCAGTTTCGTTTCCCTTAACAAAAACCAAAAGCTTGAATTTCCAGCAATTAATTTAGCTGTGGCAGTGTGTGAGAACCTCACACAACAATAAAGCTGATAAATCGTTCCCATTAAGACTCGCCGAACTGACCCCCATCGCTGCTAACGATCACATGAGCCCCCGCCGTCCGTGCTGAAAAGGGGTATCGAACAACGAAAGGGGCAAACACAGAAGGTAGGTGGTGGAATTGGGGTAGTATGACTCACCTGCTTGCCGTCGACTTCGATGTCGGCCACGTAGTTTTCGAACACGGTCGGCACGTACACCTCCGGGAACTGATCCTTGCTGAAGACGATCAGCAGACAGGTTTTACCGCAGGCACCATCGCCGACGATCACAAGCTTTTTCCTTATAGCAGCCATTGGTTCTGTTGGTTGTTTGCGGGTGTGCGCGTATGTGTCCAAATTGCGGCACGCGGTTCCGGCCAGTGTTTGTTGTTGGCACAATGGTGGCGTGTTGTTGAATGTCACACAAATTCGATTTCACCCATTCGCGAACACACGCGTCGGGCGGCAAACCGTTGCCGGGAATAAAGACGATTTACGGACACACCGGAACAGCACCGAGAGCAGCGGCAGGAACGATGACGACGATGATACGCCACGCAAGAGATAGCCCCCGGACGGCGGTAGAAGGGTATCACCAGCACCAGCACCACCACCAACACAAATCCGGACGCGGGTCGTTGGAAGACGCGAAAATATTCCAAGCAAGAAATACACACGTTCGAAACGCAGCGAAATCCGCACCCAAAGGAAAGAGAAAACACGGGCAAACAGAGCGGGAGCGCGTCGTCGTCGTCGACGATGAGCCAACGGGTTTGAGTGTGTATGCGTGCGTATCATGGGAGCAGCAGCGATAGAGCGAGACAGACACGGCACGGACGTTACAAGCGAAGCAACCGTTTGACGAAGGGCGCGCGCACACGCACACAATTATACACACAGCCGCACGGCGCACACATTTTTACGCACACGGTCGTCGATGATGGTGTCGCGCGATGGGATGATGGTTTTAAAGAGAGAAGCAAAAGATTGTTGCGGCGTTGTTTCGTTTAGATTATCGGACCGGAGGGGACGAATTTCCACACCAAAGAAACCAACCACACGCACACAACACGCACACGACCGGACCAATGACCAATACACAGGGCGGGCAACAAGGCGTTTGCCGCACACGCGCGCACACACAACGCACACACACACAGATACACCGTTCAAGTGTAGCATTTCAAAATTTCCATAGGCGTAAACGCGTACCCCATACACACAATGGCACCGGAAGCATCACACACACACACATACGCGAGCGCAAGAAGGGAGCGATATCGTCATCGGTGGAATTTTGAGACAATCATCATGGCGATCGCGGAATGTCGCGGGCGCGTTCGCGTGTCGCACCGTCGTGTGGCCATTGAGAGACGGTT
Organism: Anopheles melas; assembly: GCA_000473525.2. Classification (NCBI taxonomy): domain Eukaryota; kingdom Metazoa; phylum Arthropoda; class Insecta; order Diptera; family Culicidae; genus Anopheles; species Anopheles melas. The sequence continues at coordinate 9,670 of AXCO02010159.1, forward strand.
AATTTTTCATTTGTGTTTTTGCATGCAGCATTAATTTTGCATAATGTTTCCGTATTTTTTTAAATGTAGATTTCCATTGCGTCGTATTCACAAGAATGTGAATAATGGGACAATTTTTTTTTTGGTCGACCGTTTTCACGCACATTGACATTGACAGTGCACATACACACACACACACATGCGTTTTTTTGTACAATCACCAGCGTAAAAGCGCGCGCACACAGGACGAACGTTATGCACACACATACACACAAGCGCACACGATCACCACGTACGCACACAGATACAGATACGGTAACAGGAGCCCGAGATGACCCGTTCGCGATCGGGTGAGACGGCGGGTCAAGAAAAGGGGACGCACGGAGCGCAAGAAAATATCGGCATCGCATCACCCACCCCCCGCGATTCCGCAAGTTACGTTTTTTTTTTCGTGCACACAAAGCAACGACGACAACGATGATGATGACGGTGGTGGTGAAGAACGACACATCCGGTGATGTTCCGCGATGTCCAGCAAGGTCCCATTGCAGATCGTCGTCGGTCACCGTTTGCGACCCGATCGGTGCGGAACATCCGTGGACGGGCGACGGGCGCGCACGCAGCAAGGGTGTGTCAAGAAGGGCGGCGGTCAAAGGCAGACGAGACACGGCAATGATCCGCAGCGTTCGGGGATGATTTATTTTCAGCACACACCACATATCGATGAGCGATGGGGAGCGCACAGAGCAAGAGAGAGAGGAAGTAGCAGCAGCAGCAACAGCAAGATGATGATTTCCATGAAAAAGAAAGAAAGAAAGAAGAAAAATTCACAGACGAATTAGCAAGAGATGGTAAAAGTGTGGTAGTAGATGAGTAAGCTAAGATTAAAATCTTTTTCACTGTTGCGCTTCTCGGAAAACCGACTGTGTGCGTGTGTGCTTGTGGTGTGTGTGCTCCGCTACGGCTGCTCGGTTGTTAGGGAAAAATGTTCCCTCTTTGCCCGGGGGTTTTTCCAAATGATTCCCGGGGGCAATTCCAAATGTGAAACTGGGAGAATAGGGGAGAAGGGGAAGTCGGCCGCCGCCGCTGTCTTCAAGGTCTAACCAGCAAGAGCAAACCCCCGAAACCGATGGAGCGAGGGACACACACACACGGCCACTGGGTTGCAGGGCTAATGCCACGGCATCACACACCAGAAAACTCGTCGTACCGTATGTGCTTATGTGCCTACGACGGAGATGATGGCAAAATTTGCACGCGCAAGGAACAAAATTGACTCACTCGTTGCACCCTGTTCTTTAGTTGGAAGGAGGAGAGTTTGCTTCTTTTCACGTAAGCACCACACACTAAAATTGACGATGACGACTGACACACGACGAAGACGACGACGAGACTGGACAAACACGGGGAGTGGAGCTTTTTCTCGAAGCTAAAAGGTAGGCGCTGTTGCTGCTTCACCAATACACACGCACACACACGTACGGTATGCCGCTCGCACACATACGCACACACAACGAACCCGGCGGAACCCGAGGTTGGTGACGTTAGGGTTTCGTCCAGTTTTTCTCTCTTAACGAAACCACTACACAGCTGTTTAACGAACGAATTCAAATGTTCCGTTGCACATTTGCCGGCAAAAATATGTTGTCCTTTCATTTTCATCCCCAACGTGGCGCGATTGGATAGAGGGAAACTTTGTTTTTATATTAAACCATTCATCCATCATCAGTTGTCTTAAGTTGGCAGTTCTACGAAAAGGTATAGCAATGATGTTCTGTTATCACTTCTTTCGACCAGAAAATACAGTGGAGGAAGAACATA
>AXCO02010160.1:0-11483 GCA_000473525.2 Anopheles melas
ATACGTTCTCAATCGAATTCCAAGAGCTGTGTGTTTGGGTGGTCGTAATGGTAAATACGCCAAATTGCAGCTTTTCGCATTGAAATATAAACAAAACCTTCGATCGTCTCTAACCAGACGCATTGAAGCGATACCATGCCTCAGCCTATCTCCATCAATAGTGTCTGGTTGTGTTATTTTGCCTTTTATTCGATTCTACCAATAAGGATTATTCCATTATCATTTAAGATTTGTTGTGAGCTTTTTATATGTATGTATACGGGGGTAGAGTAGAGAAAAGGGGGAGATTATTTACATCGGGCGGTATAGCCGCCCCCGATCCGGTTTGCACCCTTCTACTAATTGCCGGGACGACGACCGTATGGCAACCGTTTCTTCGTGCAATCATATATTTAGCTACCACACGGAGGAATAGAGATTTAGATATTGTTTGCAATGGCCACCCACCCGCGGTGCTGCTTCGCATTGAACTTGATTTCTTATCATCAGCGCACAGGAGCATATGAAAACACCATGCACAATATGCATGACGAATTATTTCTCTCGCAGCGAACCAATAAAAAGAGCTCCACAAAACGGAAACACGCGCACACTTCTTGCCACGATGATCTAGAACGATGGATTTACGACAGATGGAAACTCATGCTTCCCTCGCTGGCGGCCATCCTCAGCTTTTGGCGCATCACATCGCGATTCGAATAGTCCGGCAGCTTCAGATAGTTGACGCACGTCATCACCGATGGCAGGTACTCGTCCGGGTTCTGGTTGCCGTCCATCTTCTTGCGCACGATCGTGAGCGGTGGCGTGAGCGCCTTGAAGCCGCCGGTTGGCAGCCGTGGGCTGCCGGTGACGAACTGCAGGAACAGCCGCTGCTCGTCCCGATTGTACGTAGCGAGTATGTCGTAGAAGAACTGAATCGCCGGCGAGTCCTGGTTGAAGCCGTGGTCCGTTCGGCAGCTTTCCGCCAGCATTCGGACGTCCCAGCGCTGCTGATTGGTTCCACCGATGCCGGATCCGCAGAACACGTTCTCCAGCTCCTCCGGGTAGAACATTTGCAGACGACTCATCGGGAAGACGGTATCAAATCCTGGAGGAGAAAACAGGATAAATGAGGCGAAACGTCGACACATACTCTTCAGACCCGCGTCTTTCGGGCAGATACGAACCTTCGCGTAGTGCTTCGAACTGACGAGATACTCCTTCGGCAAGGAACCAGTGCGTTACGAGCGAAATGTACTGATGCAGATTGTTGATCGTCACCGCCATATCACGTCCACCACGGCGCAGTTCGATGTTCGGGTGACCCGGTAGGACAAAGTCCAGTCCGAGGTCCGCAATGGGACATCCGTCCAAATCGAGTGCTTCGATCTGCAAATGTACAATGAATAGTTCGTTTGTGTTAGTTACGCCATCTGATGGAGAGAGCTGCGGGAGATCCTCCCGTGCGCGAAAATTCACCTTTTCAGTCTTTTCCATGGCATTGAGGGTCGGATCAGCCTGGATCTGGTCTCGCTGCTTCACGATCTCGTTCAGCCGGAGCAATGTGCCCTGCACTTCTGGCGCAATCTGACCCAAATCGGACAGCCCAAGTGAACTCTCTTCGCTCAGCATCCAGCGGTAAAACGGAATGGAGAATGGCAAATCAAGCTACGGAAAAAGAGAATTTAAAAAAAAATGAAATAAGCCACCAAAACGTCCCAGGCGAACGGAACAGAATGCGAAGCAGGTGCACCTACCATCCTACTGTCCATTACAGCTTTAGCCATAAATTTGCCCAAAAACTTGAACTTGTGCTTCAGGCGCGAAATCTGCGACGTCTTCGCCGTCTTGCTGAGTGGAATCGGGAACAGTCCTCGCGGTGCATTCACGTACGATACGGCACCGGCGCCGATGACGGCCGGGCTGCCCGTACCGTCCGTTGCGCCCACTCCGCCCGCCAGTGGCGTTATCATCAAACCTTCCACGTCGGCGAACGACGTCGGCGGCAGAGCCGGCGGTGGCGTCGAGTTGTTCTCCAGCTCCGCCTGCTGCGGATTCAGCTGCAGCAGATGGTCCGACTGCTCGATCAGCATGTTGAGCGAATTGTCGTTGCTGATGATGAAGCTGCTGTTGTCGTCGCTGACGCCGCCGACACTGTTGTTGGCGGCCTCGTCGCTACCGCGGTTCGATCCGAGCGAGGAGCGGGTGGTGGTCGTCATGCTGACGAGCGCCATCGTCGTTGCCGTCGTGGTCGTGTCCAAGCTGGCGTCCTCGAGCGCCCCGCCGCCCATCGATGACTTGACGATGTTGTCCGCGATCGAGGTCGATTGTTGATTATTGTTTTTGTAGCTATCACTATCGTTCCATAAGCCTAAATCACAGCGTTGCAGTTCCGTCGAGACCAGTGCGTAGAACTCGAGCGTTGGCCCCAGCCCTGTGCCGACCTCGTTCTCATACTGAATTTCCAACAGTGCCTTCGAGTGGCCAAAGTCCTATAGAGAGGAAAACACGGGGTACACGGTGAACAACACGCGTCTAAAGAAGGCGCGCTGGCTGGCTTTGCTGCCTTGCCACATACCTGGATGATCGATTCTGCCTGCTTCAGTATGTCCTCTCGGGATATGGCCCGTTTTCGACGGTCGAGGCGCGGCGTTACGCGCTCGCTCGTGTCAGCCGAATTGAGATCAGGTGTCGTATCAAGCAGACGCTGCAGCGCTCTGTCTCGATCGAACGAAACGGCGTAAAACAGAAGATGGCGCGTTTCGAAGGGGAAAAGGAACGGACACGCTACTGCAATCTGCTGCAGCCATTGCGGTAAGTTGCCGGTCATGATCACTAGCGGATCCTGCAGCTGCCGACTTGCCTTGGCCGCAATCTACGCGATGAAGGAAGGCAATTAAAATAGGAGATTAGCGTGTCTCTTCCGCCGCTCGCCTTTGCGCACTCGTCGTCCTTTCTACTCGTACCTACCTTTGAGTGAATAAACTCCGCTTGCGGAACAATCGGCAGGTGCGGCACCGAGAAGTACAGCGTTGCCCAGTGCCGATTGAGCGCATTGATGATGCGCAGCATGCAGAGTGCGTCTAGCGAAGCATCCTGGACGGTGACCACGTCCGGCAGCTTCGACGTAAGGAACGGTCCGAGCGGAGACACCGCTGCCGGCACCTGTCCGTCGATCCAGAATTCGGGCTTTCTGCGCATGAGCTTAGACTGGGAGGAATTTTTGCTATTCTTTCGCGACGATCCCGACGCACCCTTGCTGGAACCGTTCGATTCTTCCTCCACGGGACGGTAGTAGATTGTGTGCTGTTGCACCCAAATGCTTGCACTTCCTGTAAATCGACATGACCGCATTATTAGATCAAAACCGTTCTTTGGCTGTTGCGGCACAATGTTTAGTAAACTTACCAATCGGTGTTTCCGTATCCGTGTCCGTCTCGGACTGATCATTCACCAGCGGCGAGTACTGCCGAATCGCCTGGTACACCGTCATATTGTACGGCAGCACATGCTCGCCGATCAAAAACTGTAGCTTGTGTTTGAGTCCACCCATCGATATCATGGCCGCCGCATCGATGTTATCAATGTCCTCCTCCGAGTCCTCCTCCGAGTCCACGCGGATGCCGCCGTACCCGCGCACGACTAAATATCTCTCGATGGCCTGCACCAACGCGAGCGGATCGATTTTCACAGTACCGCCTTTCCATTGGCGCAAATTTGTACATTCTGGATGGCGTTGAAGATTGCACTGCAAAAAAAAAGGGAAAAGCACGACGTCAATCAACCATTTCCTCTTTTCTTCCCATTCGCGCTGCCTTACCTTCAGTTGATGTGTGTTGAAGAATTTAAGAGCACTTGTGTTGGATCGTCCTCCGACGCCGGCCGGGAAATCGTGCACCTTCACCGGGAACTGTTCCAGCTGCGTGACGCAACCGTTCAGCTTCGCCACCAGAGCGCTAAACGCGGCCCCGTCCATGCCGGTGGGAGTGCCGGCGCCCACGTGCGAGTAGCTGGCATCGAGCGGCAGCCCGGCGAACACGTGCAAAAACATGCGCAAGCGGGTCGCCCGTTCGACCAGCGGGTTCTCATCGTTTGCCATGTAGTTCAGCATCGCCCGGATCAGCCCCGAATGGTTCACCTCGAACGGCGATATGTCGCTCTCCATCAGGATGTCTCGCAGCTCCTGCAGCGCACTCAGGCATTCCTCCCCGCGGCCGTCCAGCTTGCGGATTGCCTCCGTCAGCCGGATCAGGATGGTGCAGGCCGGGTGTTGCTGAAGCACACCGCCGCCCAAACCGCCGGTAGCACCGTCGGCCGACCCGCTAGCCGTGTCCGCGGAGTATCGGCTTACGAACTGGATCGCCTGGTCGCGGATCCACTGGCGGGCCTTCTCGCGATTACCGGCCGCGATCAGGTTCGAGTTCGAGTGGCTCTTGTTCAACGAGCTTCCGCCGCTGCCGTCCTTACCATAGCCCGAGCCGGACGACGCAGCATTGTGCGACGTGGACGCCGTCGAGGACGAGGACGATTGCCGGCCCCAGCGGGCGGGATTCAGAGACGCAAGGAACGAGGTCGTCTTGGAAGTGCCCGTAAACCGCGACCGGGACGAGCCCGATCCGGACGCGGGTGTGTGTCGTCCGGAGGACGATGAGCTTGCTCCCATCGTGGTCGCCTTGTTGATGAACTCCTGCATCACGGAGGACACTCCACCGGACGAAGATCCACTCGCACCGGTCGCACCGGCGGCTCCAGCACCGGCAGACGAGGACGACCCTGCCGCCCCACCGGACGACGCGTGCGCATCATCGTGACGGGATTTGGATTTGGAGCTGCCCTGCGATTTCCGTTTCGGTGGTACCTTGCGCTTCAGAATGTCGGACATCTTGAGCTGGCCCGGATTGCTGCTGCCACTGCTGCCACTCTCGTGCGCCCCGTGATGGGCCGTGCCAGTCGCCGTGGTGCCACTGTTCGAAGTAGCCACCATGCCGCCGCCCTGCGCTACGCCGTGCATTGCCGCATTGCTGTTGCCAACGACCGCGGGGGGCGGTACGTTGGGCGTTCCTACCAGGGTGGTGCCCGCCAGCAGTGCCACGTTCGTTTGCTGGTCCGTCACGGCCACGTTGTAGCCGCCGAAGGCGTCGGAAAAGTGATGCGGCGGCTGGTAGATATGCGTCACCGTCGCTCCCGTCGGTTGCTGCGCATGGTGGCCCTGATGGTGCGGCAGGGCATGCGGCTGTGGATGGACGTGCGGATGCGCCTGATGATGGTTCAACGGGTTCATGGCGGCGGCGGCAGCCGAATTGTAGATGGCATTCAGCAGAATGTTTCCATTGCTCGTCGTGGTGACCGTGGCCGTTACGATCGAAGTGCCCGGAGCGGCCTGCACCATCGGCTGCACGCTGGTCCCACTGTTGCTGGGGTCTAGGTGGTGATGCAAGTTGGCCACCGGCATATGCTGCCCGGCGGTCGACACATGCCCACCCACCGAGTGCGGGATCAGATTCATCAGATGATGGTGGTGGTGATGGACCGGCGCCGCTTGCTGCTGTCGCATCGAGGACGACTTGTTGAGGTTTATCGCAGTGCCAGCGGCGGCGACGGCAGTTGATGTCGTGTAGCTGTTGCCGCCACTGCTCATCGCCATTGTTCCCGCGGACGACGAAGGCTGCTGCTGCTGTTGATGGTGATGATGGGAAAGGTGTTGATGGTGCTGATGCGTTCCCATCTTACTGCTCGCCATCATCATCGCCGACGACAGGTTCTTCACGTGCGATCCGCCGGCATTGCCACCGATCGCTATTGCCACCTGGCCACCCCCCGCTGCCTTCGAGCTCGAGGCAATGGCACTGCTGTCGAAATCGAACGTTTGCCCGCTGCCGCTCGGATGCAGCGTGGCCGAGGCGGGCGCACTCTGCGTTCCGCCGGTCGATTTGGGCGACGGTGCCGCACAGATCGGTATCGATGGATCCGTCAGCTGCTTGAACTGATGCATGACGCCCTCGCGCCGGAAGTGCATGCCGAACACCTCGGGCAGCTTGTGCATTAGAATGTCCGCCATCTGCACCGCCCCGACGACGATGCGCATGTCGTTCGACGCCATCATGCCGGCGATGTGCGATGAGACGAGCTGGTTTTTCAGCACGTCCCGCAGCAAATCGCCGTTCGCGAAGTACACCATCCTGAGCAGCGCTCGCAAACACTTGTACCGCACCGACGGGCCGGCCGAGGAGCTGTACACTTCGTACAGCACGGAGAACAGGTTGCGAATGAACTGGGCTGCCAGTCCGCGCTCCTCCTTCAGGCAAGCGATTCTTGCGTCACGCTGCGCATTCGGCGGTCGTGTGGCAAGATTCAGCGAACCGGTGCCGACGGTCGAGGTGGGCGCTTCCGCACTGCTTCCTCCCGCAGCCGGACTGTCGGCGTTACCTCCGGCGGGTGGGCTCACGATGACGGCCGCTTCTGCTGCCGCGGCTGCCGCTGCACCCTGCTGGGCGAGCAGCTGGTGGTTTATCTTTCGCTGTACCGAGCGCGTCGTGCCGGTGTCTTCGTTGATTTGCTGCATCGAGTGGAAATCGATCGTGTAGGTGCGCCCCAGCGTGCTGAGGCTGATCTCATCGTCCGAGTTCAGATGGGCCGCCTCAATCATACGCGAGTCGATGGACGAATACGGGCGCCAGACGCCGCGATCGTCGCGCCACTGCCACTGCACCGCATCCTGGACCGTCGGCTGCGGTCGCTCGAGCAGCGCATCCACGGCGAATATGCCATCCGTCGGCAGGCGTGGCATCAGCTCCCCGATCAGGCAGGTGATCTCGTACAGCTCGGACGGGCTGCGCGGTACCAGCTCCACGTCGGTCGTCACCGGCTCCGCCGAGCCGGTCAGCAAGTACAGCAGCGTCGAGGCGATATCGTTCTTCAGCAGCGTGATGGCCAAATCCGGACAGTTGGCACACATGACGCTCAGCATGCGCACCACGTTCGTGAAGGTGCCACTGTTCAGCACCGAGGGCGTCACGATCAGCAGCTGCTGACAGTTCTTCAGCAGCTCCATGCTGGCGATCTCCTGCAGCACCGCTTGATCGTGCTGGAAGCTGTCCACCAGCCGGTAAAACGCCGTACAAATGCTTTCCACGCTCTTCTTGTCCTGCTGGGCCAGCAGCCGCGCGAGCAGTGCCAGCGATTCCTTCACAAAGTGAAACTCTTCCGCGTGCAGGTTCAGGCAGCAGTTGGCAGTGATGGCCAGCGCCGCGCGCTGCGCGTTGATCGAGAAAAAGTCCAAAAAGGTGAGACACGACGAGACACCGTTCGCCTGCAGGATGTTTTTGTTGTGCCGGCGGGACAGGATTTCCAGTGCGGTTAGGCTCTGCTCCGCCACGTCCATGCACTGGATGACCTGCAGCTTTTCGAGAAAGGCGGGAATCGCGTCGACCACCGTGCCGGACGAGCGGGGCAGCGCCTCGAGCATGTACGCCAGCGCGCGGCACGCGTTGTTCATGATGTCGAAGTTGTGCTCCATGCGCAGCAGCGTGATCAGCGCCGGCACGACCTGCTTGGTGGGGAACCCGGCCAGCGTGTCCTCGTTGCCCATCACCAGCATTTGGCACATCTCGATGGCGGCCTGCAGCTGTTGGCTCTCGTCCGGGCACTGCAGGCCCTGCAGCAGCTGCTGCGCCTTCGACGAGCTGCTGTTCGTTCCCATCGTGCGGTGCAGCAGATGGTGCATCCGCGGCCCGAGCGCTCCGAACAGGTGGGGCGGCAGGCCGCGCGCCTCCAGCAGTGCCTGCAGTCTGCCCACCTCGCTGTCATCGCTTTCGGAGTCGGGGTGCGGTGGCACACCGGAGCTACCGCCGGCCGCACCCGACCCGGACGAGGTCGATGCGGTAGTGCCGGCCGCGGTCGTTCCACCCGAATGCAGCATATTCACGTCCACCATGCCTGACGACGACGAGCCGGACGGGTGCGATGGCACTCCGGACGAGGAGCCCGACGAGGATCCTCCTCCCCCCAGGGCGGCCTTCGTTAGCTTGATCAACGGATGGGTCGACTGCTGCTGCTGCTGCTGCTGGTGGTGTGAGCCTGCTCCATCGTTACCGCTGCTGTTGTTGTTGTTGTTATTGTTGTTGTTACGAGAACCATCGTTGGCCATCGCATTCGAGGTAGAGGGGCCGCCACCACCACCACCCCCACTTCCGCTACCACCCGCGGCGCCCGTGCCGTCAAAGCTGGTCGCCAAAAGGATCGCACCACCACCCTTGGACGACGATGACGAGCTGCCCCCCTTGGACGAGGAGGAAGTGCCGGCGATCACCGTCGTGCCCGCGCCGCTCAGATGGGCGGCACCACCGGTTGTTGCGACGCCGCCGCCACCACCACCACCGCGGTGATGATGATGATGGCTACCGGACCGCGATGATGATGACGCGGAGTGCGATTGTGGCTGGTGGTAGGGATTGTTGGTTGGATTGGAGCTAACGCAAGACCCCGTGGTTGCGGATGAGTGGGAACTCTTGCCCCGAGAACTGCGTCTTAGTAAACCTCCAACACCTCCACCGCTACGACCGTGCTGCTGCTGCTGCTGTTGCTGTTGCTGCGGCTGTTGTATCGCCGTGCCACTGCTCGCCGACGCTACTTCGTACTGCTGCTGCTGCTGCTGCTGCTGCGTCAGGTGCAGACCACTTGGCTCGCCCACAGCAAACTGTTGTTGCTGATGAAGCAGTTGGGGTGGATGGGCCGCCGTCGGCAGATGCTGCTGCTGCTGGTAGTGATGAAAGTGTTGCTGTTGCTGGGCAGAATAATGGGGTATCTGCTGGGAATGTAGCGTGTAGTGTTGCTGAGCCAACTGCTGCTGACCTTGATGATGATGATGCACTACCAAATGCTGCTGCTGCTGCTGCTGCTGCTGTTGATGATGGTAATGCTGCAGACCTACCGTGTTCAGGTGGTGATTGTGGTGGTGGTGGTGATGATGCTGCTGCTGCTCTCTACTTCCGCTACTACGTGCCGCTAGTCTTGCACCCAGATTTGGGTGCTGCTGCTGATGGGGCTGGTGGTGGTGGGTATGTTGATTATTGTGATCCCCCCCCACTTTCTGGCGCTTTTTGGGCACTTGCGCACCACCGGAACAAGCAGAAGCAGAATACGACGACGCGGTCGGGACGGTAGGGGCTGCGCTCGAAGATACCTGCGCGCCGGTCACAAGTCCTTGCTCGTTAACGGTCGCAGTAAGCGTAATGTGCTGCTGCTGCTGCTGCTGCTGCTGATGTTGGTGGTGTGAGCGCAAGTTACGAATGGTGACTACCTCTACCGCCGATTGCTCTACTGCAGCAGAGTTGGAGGATGATGGGTGCGTAGCGGTGGCTGAGGTTGTTTCCTGCTGCCACTTGCGGTCACTTTTGGAGCGTCGCTGGCCCGATTTGATTGTTGTCGCCTTCGACGCCGGTTTGGTGTCTTCCGCGAGTAAACCCTTCCGGTCGGCTATCTTACGCAAAAGCTTCGCTGACGACGAGCTTCCGCCGGATTTTCTGTGCTTGGTTTTGCTGATTGCACGCGACGAAGAGGCTAGCGATGGCGTATTGCAAGCGCTGCTATCTTCTCCGTTTGCCCGATGATTGCCTGCGCCAATGACGGATCCACGCTTCGCTTTGGGGTGCTGCTGCGTTTCTACTGCGGCGGCGGACGACACAGGCGTTGCGCTGTTGTGATCGGTCGCTGTCGACGACGACGAGCTGCTACGATCTACGACTGCTGAATTACGCTCGGATGATGCTGTGGAATTGCTGCCAGTAGCTGCCTTTGTACTCTCATGAGGGTTGGGCCCGGAGCCTCCTCCCTTCGCAGCCGACGACGACTGTGCTGCTGTTTTGGTGGACGATTTGTTGCGATTGTTTCGAACGTCGACAAGCTTCGGAGGTGGTGTGACGGCTGCTTGAAGCTGCAAATGATGCTGCTGCTGTTGGTGCTGTGATTGCTGCTGGTGTTTGAGATCAAACCCGTGCTCGGCTGTACTACTGACACCGACCGCAGTGCCGCTGCCGCTGGAACTGGTGAACACGAGCTCTTTGGAGGTGGTGCGAGACCGCGTACGGTAGGCAACCGGGGCAGCGGTAGCCGCTGCTGCCTTACAATTCAACGACTGCCGTTTCGCGACTGAATGATGTTCGGCCGAAGGGCTACCCTGCGCTACCTCCGCACTACTACTGCTCCCGGTCAGTGGTAAACTGTGCTTTCGCTTTGCACTGCGCGACAAACTGGGCTTGCTGCTGTTGTCGACCGAACCCGAGCGTTCCTGCTTTGCGGCAGGTTCTGCCTGCTGATGGGCACCAGCCCCGCCGGGCAACTCCCGGGCAGAGGATAAGCTACTTCGGTTTGCGTCTCCCTTGGAGGATTTGCCCGCTCTGGACCGACGGTTTTCGCTGTGGTGTGCTGCTTGGCCGCTACCGCTACTGCTGACAGTGACGTCCTTGCGCTGATGAGGGTGCTGCTGCTGCTGTGACTGTTCCTTGGACTGCTGCTGTTGCTTCGCTTGTGGCTGCTGGTGCTGCTGCTGTAGATGATGATGCCCCTCCGTCACTGCAGAGAGCACTTGCTTACCAACGGAATCGGCCATAGACGACGCTTACAAGGCTCCCTGTGTCCATTAAACATACCCGGCTGCGTGGTGCGATTGTTGTAAGCGCGTTAGCTGCGGGGCAAATCACTTCTGCTCGACGACAAAACTCGTTCGCTTCTCCTTAACACGCACACACAACCTACACAATCCAACCAAACGCTAAGCGACCGGGTCCGCAGACGTACACGGTGGTGCACGGTTCTCTGGCTCTGATCGATTTTTAGTCCATAAGCTAACACTCCCTCTATCAATCCGCACACCTTCTGGAGCTCACTCCAGCGCAACAAAAAACACCTCCCGATCCGAGTGAGCGTGTGAGTCCGAGCGGTTGCACTTGTTCACTGAGCCACTGGGAGAGCAATCCAACCGTGTTCCGAATGGGCAACAGCAACAGCTCTTGCTCTACGATTTGCCCGGCACAAAGCGCTGTCTTTCACCAGGCAACTGTTCCAGGGGAAATTAGATCTGAAATAAAAACAATTCACGTACTCGATTAGGGTCCAGCTCGTACTCGCTAATGGTCCGACAGACGGGACACTATGATGATGGCAGCTAATTGAAAACAACATTAGGCAATGTTTCCCTTTCGGATAACAAATATGGCGCACAGCATAACTGTGAGCGCGACCCACGCAAAAGCGTCCCGAAGCTAAAAGCTTCCTTTTTTTACACAAGCAGCAACAGGACTCACAACACCTCCACTGGTATATGGCCATACCTTCCGGGGTAACACTTTCCACAATCCCAAGAACACGGACGGAGAGTGAGAGATAGACAGAGAGAGAGAGAGAGCAATGAACTAAGATTTTGACCGTGGAATGAGCGAAAATATCTGCTGAAAAACGCCTGTCGAACGCCTTCTAATGACAATATTCACCACCGTGCGTCGGGCGAG
>AXCO02010161.1:0-10000 GCA_000473525.2 Anopheles melas
AATTCTCGCGCGGCATTAAGAGCGAATCTGATGTGTGTCTAGGCAGCCGTTGGCGAATTGGATGGATAGAGTTTAAGCTATTAAATTTTGAAGCACTTTTATAGCTGCTCGATCGATCGTTGTCGAAAATTGTGCGATGCTCTTGAGTGCCTTGTACATCCCAGGCAACGTTTACATCCCCTATTACAGTATGTTTTGGCGTCGGTTCTGATCCCCTGCCGGAGCTCAATTTGGCTTCGTTCCAACTCGGTAAAACTCGATTGCCATTGTCCACATGCACATCCCCGGGTTGCAGGTTGTGAAGCCAAAGCCCCCCAGCACATTAAGCAGCACCGGCCGCAGCATGGTGTTTTCTGGCATCTGCGATGATCCAAAGCCGCCGCATTGTCGCATTGCGGGGTGAAGCTCGAGTTGACCTGAAATTTTGGGTCTGCGGGCCGTCCATTAGTTGAAGGTCTCGACCTTTTCGTGGCGCACTACTCCCCCTGAAGTGCTTCCAGAAGTCGGCACGAGAGCGCCCCCTCTTGAGAGAAAGACACTGACGACATGCTTTTGAAGTGTTTGTGAGGGCGTTGAACCTTTTGTTTGAAAACTGAGGAGCCCTAGAAGAGAGGAACCGGTCATGCTACTACTTGGGTGTCACTAAACTCCGATGGCCGTTAATTGTTGGGATCATCCCTTATTCCCCCCGTACTTACTCTTGGACCTTTGCTAACATCACAGTTCGTGACGAGCCAGTTCAGTAGTTTCGTGAGGGGTGTTAAACAGTTTTAGGGCGTGTTTTTGAATGATGACCGTGTCGCGTGTCTCGTCACAGACGGTCCAACGTTCCCTAACAGCAAAAAAAAAAGGAATGCGAGACGCAACACCCACAGACACAGACGAAACCGATTGCTGGTGACATCCGTCTGCATTCGTGGGCACGGGGTGTAATTTTAATTGAATCTAATTATATCCAAATGCAAGCTCTGGCCTGCCTCGGGTCCGTCCGCCACACTGGATAAAACGGTCGTAAAATCAGCACCAGCGTCCTAAGCCGCTATGATGCTGCCACCGGGGCAGGCATTTCAAAAACCGCTTCTCCACACCAGTTTAATTCTCACCAATTCATGAAGATTTATTGGTTGACGACGAGAGGGCTACACTTTACGCGTCTGTACGGTTGTAACACATCACCATCGTCGGCTGGCGAAGATTGGCGTCCCCCCGCTCGAGGTTGGAGGTGAGATCAAGCGCATCGAGCTGCGAGCGGTCACGTCCTCCCCGGTCTCCCCAGTCGGCGTGTGGGTGGTGATGGTTTAAGGGTGACCGTTTGGCTTAGAAGAAGCCTGCCAGGGCGCAAGCGCAATCAACGTGTCTGGGTGCGTGCGTGTAACACCAGTAACACCAGGAAGTGCTTCTTTCGTGTGCCTTCATTAAACCAATCGCGCTGTGCAAAGACACGCACGCAATGAACGCACAACCGCGGGATTCGAATCGTCGGGATGGAAAGAGTCGAGTTTTCTGCAAAACGCGAGAACACCATTAGAGAAAGAACAACATCAACGCTTCGTAAGCCGCATTTGTTGAGAGAGAGACACACACACGATAGCTGCTCGTTTAGTAGGCAGTAACAGTACGGCTTAATTTGTGTTTCCCGCTTCCAAGACGGTTGTGCCTCCCGAACCCGATCAGCCCGGAACATAAACAACCCCATCACGGCGCAGCTAACGGGGGAGGTGTAAGCGAACGAAAAGGGCAACGAATTAACTACGCACGATTCGAAAGAAGGAAAAAAAAAGTGCTTCAGTGGGTGGAAAACATCTCTAACCACAACCCCTTCGCTGCCTAGAGGAACGGCGGGGGGATAAGATAGAAGAATACAAATAGTAATTGAGCTCCCGGTGCTGCCCCTGTAAGGCCTCGCAAAACAACAACGGCGGCTTGAGCAGTTCAGAAGCGGGAATCAAAATCGTCCGATCGTCCCAGGAGAGTGTTGTGCGATAGCTGTGCTAGAAGTGGCCATTTCCAAACGGTTGGACCCACTAGTGGGGACCCCGGGGGTGGGAAATGTTTCGGTTAATTTGTTTCTTTTTATGTGTGTGTATGTGTGTCGGTGTTAAACACGCGCGTTGGTGGTGGCGTACACCAAGGCGCGAAAAGTATCGAGAAAACAAAGCATGCATTTCCGATGCGCTGACGCCGTTTGAAACACACAAGAGAAATCGGGAATTTGTACACACACACACACACACACACACACACACACACACATTCCAAGCAGTTGGAGGTTTTTTGGTGGAAACAACAACCACTCTTTCCTCTATGTTTTTCCCACTTCCGCACACATAGTTAACCGGGCGTTGAAAGCAAATGGCGCACGCATTTTAGCGCATTACGCGCGGTCGGGAACGGTTTGTTGCGGGTGTAAGAATTTTAATTACTCCACACAAATTACCTCGGAGCAGGGGCGCTCGCTTGTGTTGTGTTTAAAACGTCGAAGAAGTGTCGAGAAGACGAACCTTCGGCAAGACAGTTGTGTGGAGCAGGTAATTTGATTTCATTTGCGAATAAAACACAACCACCAAGTCTTGGAGCCCAAGTCTTGGAGCGGTACATAAAAACAGCAATATCACTTTAGCACCACGATTGAAGGTACTTGCCAGAATGTAAAAGCATTCCTTTGTGTGCTGTCTTGGCTGTGCTGCCATTCATTAGCATCCGGCGGGGAATAGTGTTTCCTGCGGCACAAGCGAGGCTTCTGCCGGTGGCGTTGTGACGTCCGCCCGACGTCAGGCGCTAAAGTACGCGATAGTGGTAAAAGTAAATTTCCTGCTTGTCCGACCAACACGTCTCACGTGTTGACGGCGAAAACATGCAGCGAACTGCATTGTTGCCTCTCGAGGCCTGTATTTGCGTAACTTCGTAATGAGGTTATGAGCAGTTTCGATCGATCTTTGTTCTGCTGGGGCGTCCCGCTCCAGAAGTACAATGTTGCAAACTCCTGAGGACTGCTGACGGCCAGCATCGATGCTGTGTAATTTGCCCCACATATTTATACGCCCGCTTAAAACGTCATCGAATGTTCTTGCGAATGTTGTGGCGTTAGATTTATGAACCTACCAGTTGGGAGTGTGTGATTTATCTACAACAAATTGGCCAATCAGTAGCGCACGGCGCCCGGCGACAAAACGATTCGTTTCGCAAGAAACCCAATCGATCGGTATCGGGCGGGTTACTAGCATTAAATCACCCACCGTCTAAGCGGGTGCATATGGCATATATACTGGGCTTTGCTGCCCAAAAATGGTCAACCGCTGGTGCGGGCTGTACATGTCTCTTGACGCAACAGGGTTAAGCGTGTGTGTGCATTAGAGTGTGCGTTTGGTCAGCGTGTTGTTTAGCTATCTGCCACACTTTTTCTGCCAAACGGGAGGATGTATGATAAATGGCAGTTTTGGTAGCGGAGACTTCTGGCGGCGCCTCTCTGTGTGTAATGGTTGTGGTCGTTTCAGTGTTGCAAAGTAATGCACTTATAAGGCCTGTTCGTGTACAACAGGCAGGTTTATCGATTGCCCTCCAACCTTCACCCCCCCCCCCCCCCCCCAAATGCTACTGGCTTTCGATACGTGCTAGGCTCCTTATCCCTCTCGAAAGAGCGTCTTATCGATTCTTTCTATTGCCACCGGGCTACTCCGTTGTGTGTTCGCCAAACGGTTCGACGATTAATCGCCGTCGTATTCCCATGGGCAGTGATAAATAGATTGATCAGCACTTTCGTTCCACAGCGCGCCTTGCCAAAGTGCATCATAATGTGTGGATGTGTGCCGCTACAGTACAACCTGTTTTTTTTTCTTCTTTCTTCTGCTTCTGCTATTACTTCTTGCCTCCCACTACTATTGCGCTGGCGCCACTGTACGCCGTCTCAATCCCCCCCCCCCTGGTTCGATCGACAATAAAACCCCTTTTTTATGCTGTCCTAAGGTTTCTTCTATTCCACGGATGTCAGCCGTATTTCGTATTGACCGAAGCGCATCGTGGGCATCGCCGTTACACATTGGCAAACTGCTGCCTGCCTGCCTGCCTGCCCATGTGCATGCTAATTGTTTTCGAAGGCAATAGATTAGTAGGTCACTGTTACTGGCAGCAAATCCTCCAACGCCCATGGCCATTGGGGTAGGTGGGCGCGTTTGGGAAAGTGGAAAGTTTAAAGAGCTGGCAAAAAAGAAGCAAAGGCGAATGCTGCGCGGATTTACACACGGCGCTCAAAGAGGATTGGTAACGTGTGATTGTATCCGGGTGAATTTTCGATGGGTTATTATTTAAATGTAAAGACATGATTTTCGCTTCTGAAAGCTAGTTTGTTTTAAGCGTTATGTTAGAAAAAAGTAAAAAAAAAATCAAACGCTTATTTTAATGATATGTCGAACGGGTATCTTATTAACTATTATCTATGGTATGATGGTGGCTAGCTCATAGTGTCATGACAAAGGTGACGACCTTTCACAACACAAGTCGTGGGATCGATTCTGACCATAATTACCGCGTATGGAATGCAATTTATTCGTTTAGCAGCAGCAGCAGCTATATGACATGACGACCGAACGACGAGCCAATGAAAAAAAGAAGAAAACATCAGTTCAAAAGTCAAACCTTTAAACGTATTTATGGAGAGATATGGGGGTGCGGTTGGTCGTCGTTCAATCGAGATTAGATATCGCGTGCAATTGTAGATGCTGGCGTTGGCAATATGCAATCGATATCGATCAGATTTATAACCCCGCATCAATCACAAATTATAATACACACAAAAGGAAACATTCTTAGTTGAACTTTTTTAATTATATCTCATATATATTCCGATAATCTCATGTATTATTGAAGAAAAAAAATGTAACAGCTTTGATATTAATTAAAACAATCTCACATAATGCAATTGAAGTAATCGTATGTCAAACTGGAATTATTAGCAGTAATTGAACATATGTTTTAAAAACAAGTTTTAATGTATTTGTACAACTTTTGTTTTCCACTTTACATGGAGGAAGTCAACATAAAGGTGTTTTTTTAATTGTTATTTGTAATTAATAGCACGTTAAACCTCTTGCACTGCATGTTGAACCTCTTGTAAAAACAACGCGTTTTAATTTCGATCTTGGAAAAAAACATTTTCAAACATTTTCAAACCATCTCTCTCTCTCTCTCTCTCTCTCTCTCTCTCTCTCTCTCTCTCTCTCTCTATCTCTTTCTCTATCTCTTTTTTTCTCTCTCTCTCTCCCTCACTCTCTCTCTCTCTCTCTCTCTCTCTCTCTATTTCTTTCTCTCTCTCTCTTTCTCTCTTTCTCTCTATTTCTCTCTCTATCTCTTTCTCTATCTCTTTTTCTCTATCTCTTTCTTTCTCTCTCTCTCTCTCTCTCTCTCTCTCTCTCTCTCTCTCTCTCTCTGTCCATCTCTCTGTCCATCTCTCTCTCTCTCTCTACCTCTCTTCTGTTACCTCACATCTCCAAAACAAATAAACTAAATGATTTTAAATGCCCTTACCCGTTAAGAGTTAATAAAATCGTCAAAACTGGTCAAGCCATGGCAACATAAACTTCGCCCGAGGCATTAATGTATGCTAACCACTGCACAGCTCCGCCACGCCCTCACTGGCACTGTTGAAGTTTATGGCATGAGATGTGTGTTGCAGCGTGTGGGGACCGATGATGCGCGGTAGAAGAAGAATCGTAAAATTGATTTGTGCTAAACACACGACCAACCACATGGAAATGGTTCGGTTCCGTTCCGCAGTCCGGAACCTGCCCGGAACCTGACTGGAGGGGGGTGTCCGTTTATTTATTATTTATTACATGCCACCTACACATGCAGAGTGAAGAGTGCATAGTGTGTTTGTGTGCACGGTTTCGGAAACGATGCTCTTTGCCACTCAAACTCGCCCACACTCGACCCGACCGGTGCATTTCGGAACGCGTTATTTGCGTTGGTTGCCGCCACCGTGCTTCCTTCCTTTAGTTTATCTCCCAGAAGCTGCGGTTCTGTACGTGTGGGGGTATACATTCGGAGTGAAGGTTTTAAATTCGTTGCAAGTGTGGTGCTGCCCATTGCTGTGACCGTTGTTCTAGAGCGTGGTGAGGAACGAGGCGCAAAACCCACTTGCATCATTATTCAATTTATTTCAATTCGTTGAAACAAAAAACTGACTCCGTTTAGGCAAAAAGTTGCTACTGCTGCTGCTGCTGCTGCTGCTGCTGCTGCTGCTGCTGGAGCTCATCATGGGCCTGTTTAAAGTGCTGGTGTTTCGCCTGCCTGGCCGCGCTGGTGTGCTGGTTGCCTGGCAATAGTTCTTCCCTTATCGTGCGCTCTCGCCCTTCTATGCACTCGTTTATCGTTGTTCGGTGTTGGTTTTTGTTCCTCTTTCCGCTGTGTTTTTGCCGCTATCTGTCTGGCGTTCTTCCCGGCCGTCGTCGTCGTCGTCGTCCGTCTGTCTGGATGTCTGGAATTCTCTCAATGGGCGTAAAGTTGCGATGCGTTTCCACATTGCTTTGCAGTAAATCGCTCCGCTTCATCGTCTCCATGTATGTACAACGTGCATCTACGTGTGTGTTTGTGCTGCGTGTACATTAGAACGTGTGAGCATCGGGCATTCTTAAGGCCCGGCTGTCTCTGGGACCAAGGCTCTGGCCGACAATTAGGGAAAGGGGTGGATCAATGCAAAGACGCTAAATGAAAGGCCGTGTTTTTGGTCTTGCTTTTCACGATTGAGGTGCAAAAGATGCTTTATAAAGGAAGAAGTTTCCACTCCCCCCCGCCTGCTGTTGTGCCCATAAGACAGACACACTCATCTATTATGCTGTTTTTTTTTTGTAAATGCTGCGCTACAACAACACTGCAGGAAGTGATGGGGCATGGAATTCAAACGTTTAGTTTTGTGTGAGGGCTTATAATAAATGCGGCACGCTGCTGCTTGTGATGCACGTGTTGTGTCTACGTCGATAGTGTTGCAATGCTGTAAAAAAAGAGGAGTGTTTAAAGATGATTTGTTAAATGCACCTTCGACCAGCATACGACAACAAACGACAAAATGAGAATCTTGCTCTTCAGGAATGCACACCATTAAATGATGTTTCACTTTCAACACTCTTTTGTTGTTTATTTTTCTTCCATATTTTTGATGTTCGTCCTGTTTTCACGCCTTTTCAAGAGGAATGGGTTCTTCCCTAGAATGGTAATCTGTACTAATGCGAGGCCATTCAGATCTGTTTCAGTGCCTTGCTTCGCCTACTCACTCCCAGCGAAATTGGCACAAACTGAAGCTATTTTTAAGATCTCCCTCCCTCCCTCCCTCCCAACCCTTTGAAATGGCGAGCCCGGGAGGAAATCCGTCATATCTTAATTGTTACGGCTCGTTGCAGTCGTCAGACGGGCGCGCGGTTTTATGCTCAGCCACAGAATGCTGACTGCTGACGGCAACTTTGTGTGGCGAGAGAACGAAAAGTGGTTTGAAAAATTTTCACCGGAAATGGATGCACTGATGACTTTACTGTAAGTGTGTGTGTGTATGTGTCTGTCCCATCGGGCAAAAGCACCAACAGCTGCCCGGAGATGCCTTGATGAATGAACCGTCATTCAGTGCGCACAGGCGAACAATCAACCATTCTCCAATTTATATATGCTCTCGTTTGCCTCTCCGGTGTGCCTATGTGTGCGAAAGTATGTGGGCAATGAATAGTATGGCAGTAGTGCTGCGGGACCTTCGAACGTATTTAGTTTACGGAGCTCGCTAAAAGTTGGGCGTTGGCGTTTTTAGCGACCGTTTAAATATGCATTTTTCAGAAAAAAAAACACATCACATCACTAGAAAATGGACGACCTCTTGAAGAAAATGGATTTCATGTAGCAAGAAATGATTGAGTTTGTGGAGATGTTTTATTCATATGCGGCGGGGGAGGGGCTCTGTAACAGCTTCCTCGGCGAAAGCAGCGAGTGTGTAGTGAAATGTAAATTTTTAAAGCCATTTATAATGCTGTAAGACATGGATAGTGGTACATTAAACGTATGCAATCGTCTTAAGTAACATTTATTTAGGGGCTTTAAAACTTCAAACAAATTTAATTGTGACAAACGGTCGGTTTTGTTAGTTCCACAGATAGCCAGCTGGGTTTGCGCATCTAAACAGCTGTGTTTATTGGCAGCGTTTTGTAAGACAAACAAAGCTGTCAAGATCTTGGCGATCCGCTCAAGCGCATCTGCGGTTGATTAGCGTACAATGTTGCCCCGTTTCTTCTTCCATGCACCTACCCTGAAGGCGGATATTCTTGACACACGCTATTCAGTATCGTTTACGGTCTGCAAAGCACACATACATGCGTTTTTGATTGAAGGAATGGTCATGCACTGGTCCCTTTTGCTACCATAGTTGGGCAGGCTGCAGTCAGAAGTGCATTACTAAATATGGGCACATGCACGTACATGTTGCGCTTTTTTTACCTAAGATAATGCTAAAATTAGGTAAACATTTATATTTATGGTATAGAATTATTATTATATTATAATAATGATAATAATGCGAATAAATCATGACTTTTGGAGCCCAATCTTCTGCCCTCTGCAAATATCTTATATGAAAAATGCTTGACCGATGAACATATTTGGTGCCGTGACCAGGATTCCGGATTTAAATCACCTTTTAGATCAATTGCAGTGTTACTTTCTTGTAAAAACTCACTGTAGTAACGTCTAACAGCAGCAGTATTAAGCAAAAACTGAAGTTCTATTGTGTTACTGTCGTTCACAGAGAGATGAGCGCCAAAGTGTCCGATTGAAATAAGAAACGTCTCACAACAGATGTATTCGCAAACACGGTTGAAGTTTGCATTATGCAAGAGAATGCCTGGCCGGCAAGTGTGATTGGTATATAATTGTAACTTAATCAAGTGCATACGGTGCATTTATTGACACCGTGTCATCTCCCTCTCTCTCTCTCTCACCCACTCCCTGTGCATCTCTAGCTTCCTTTCTGGCTCCCTGTTTGGATCTCTTTTTAATTTTGTTCCACTCAATCTTGCGAAGCAAAGCAGATCACAATGATGATGATGATGATGATGATGGTGATGGTGAACGTAGTTGACAGTGATCATTATTAGCTGTGTTTGCGGATTGTGCCTGATCGCTCCGGTGCCGCTGGAAACATAAAACGCATCAGCACTTAAAAGGAACCGCGGCAGCACATGGCACGACCATAAACGCACGGCAAAGCGAAGGTTTGCCGACCACATTCCAATGATTAATTCTATTCCCTTTAATAGAGGATGCGATGTGCTTTTTTTAAAACGGATTTTGAT
Organism: Anopheles melas; assembly: GCA_000473525.2. Classification (NCBI taxonomy): domain Eukaryota; kingdom Metazoa; phylum Arthropoda; class Insecta; order Diptera; family Culicidae; genus Anopheles; species Anopheles melas. The sequence continues at coordinate 9,321 of AXCO02010161.1, forward strand.
GCTCAGTCGGCACACATGCGATCGTATGTCAACCTGACACTACAGCCGGCTGCATTAGATTTAGGAGTTTTTTTTTTAGATTTATGCGAAAAGTAGGATTAAATTGGTTACGTTCACTTTGTGCTTTAAATCAAACCATCCTTTCAGAACGCGTTGTGTTTAAGCAGCACGAGCTCGTTTGCTGCCCATTTGACGCTTCGTTTGATCGGTGATGTCTTAATTAGCAGCGCAGCGCATTTAGCTTGTACAAATTTGTACCGTGCAATGGAGCAGATCAAATAGTGATAATGGTTTCGTTTTCTTTTCCCCACATTGCAGACACATACCCAAAGCCAAAGCTACCACGATCGCGGAGACACCGGAGTTCAAGCGAATCGCGGAAAATACCAAAATTCAATCGAACGTGAAATACCATGCAGACTTCGAGAAGCTGAAAGGGAAAGTGACGCAGGTAAGCGCCAAAGAGTTGCTCTGTTCCTATTGTTGCCTTTTTTTTTCGTCGGTTATTATAAATTTGGTGAGGTTCGTCGCTTGTTTGTTTTCTGTGTGCAGTCTTTTGTTGTTTTGCGCCGCCGTTACAGAATAAATACTCGCCAAGCAATGCAATCGTTTGTGCTTGATTGATTCGCACGAAAGCAAACAAGGCATCGGAAAGAACATTAGCACTAATTGCATCAATT
>AXCO02010162.1:0-11498 GCA_000473525.2 Anopheles melas
CACACACACACACACACACACACACACACACACACACACACACACACACACACACACACACACACACTGTGTAGCTTCCCCGGAGCGAGTAAGCGAAAGAGAATGGTTCGATCGTTAGCGTCGTGAGTCGTTTTGCAATATGAAAGGCGAAAAGAAAAGCGCGTGTGCTTCGCTAATGGGGCTGGAATTTGATGAAAATATTGTTTTGCGACATCTTCGCCGTACAAGAGAGAGAGAGAGAGAGAGAGAGGGTGAGAGGCAGGGGAAATGGTTATTGCGATGATTTGCTGCCTTTAGTTGTGATTTTGTGTTGAGTGCACAGACAGCCTCTAACGATCCCCCCCCCCCCCCCCCCCCACTCGTCCCGACCCGCGAGACTCCCCCCCCCCCCCCCCCCCCCCCCCCCCCCCCGTGCGAGCTGGTCAAGCGGCAACACATTTACGGGCCTGCTAGATGATTGGTTACTGGCAGAACGCTAAACTCCTCTACCCCGCTTGGTTTTATGAGACATCCGGAGCGAACACAAGCTTGGCAGACGTAAAATGCACATAAAACAATGATTGAACGGTCGCTCGCAGCACAACGCAGTAGTGACAGCGTCGTTATATGGGACTGCATCCGGTCGGACGGAAGAAAGCTGCTGATGTTTTCCACTTTACGACCTGCCAACGCCGTCCCAAAAGGCGCTAAAGAAGTCATACTCCTCCCTTCTCCGGCGTAGTTGGGACGGAAAAGTTTATGTCCTTTGTGATTTGTTTTACGAGAGGATATGAAGGGAATTTTGCGTAATTTTCATCCCACACCACCGATCGTCGTCATCATTAATGCGCATAAAATTGTACAATTGGACATTATTGTGGTCCATCGAGCAGGAGTGGTATGCATGTAACAGTTCGCTTACGGGTGCTTCTGGCAGTGCTCCGGAAATGAGATTTAATTTCCGATCATGATGGTTCGATCGCTGCCGCACCACACTCTACTCTCTTCCATGCAGCTTCTGGTATTTTGCCCGTTGGCAAACGCGGGGCCTCGCGCGAGTTCGACATTTTTGACCTAATTTTGTTTGAACTGCCAGCAGGGAAAGGGAAGCTCCTTAGCTCTCTGTCTCGCTGGCTCCCTTGCGTACTGGGATTGATGAGAAAAAACGGCTGACGAAGCAGCTGGACGCAATAGTACACGGCAGCGGCCAAGATGCGCTCCGAACGGTGGATGGGACGTCGTCGCGCACGGAAAATAAATAAACTTGACCATCGGTTCAGCTTCCGGTCCGGATTCTTCCGTGGCAGCAGGCAGCATGAGTGCAATGGAGCGAATGCACATTTGTATTTTGTATCGCTGGTTAGCTGCTGGAGTATTGGCTGCGTTTGCTGTTGTGTTTGTAAACTGATCTCGTTTGCGCGGGAAGTAAACAGTCGCGAACCAAGCGTGTGTGTGTGTTTATTTAGTTTTGCGAGTGCGTTTCGATGTTGTTGGGAAATCCGTTTTGGGGTGGAATTCGTGAACAACATTCTGTCTGTGATTGATGATTGTTTATCAGTTATGAAAGCATAACAAGGTGACAATTGTTTTGATCGCTTGTTGTAACATAACATTTATATTTGGGTTATGTAAACATTCCAATTGAGCGCAATATTTTGATTGTTTTTTTTTTTTAAATAGCAATTTCTTTGAGGCTGTTCAACCAACCAACACAATTCAAAAAGCTCGCTTAATCCATTATAATGAAATCATTCAAAACATGTAAGCACCATTTATGTTGGCGTTAGCGAACGCAAAAGTATCACTGTAAAGAGAGGATAATTCGCCCAAAACAGCACCGAAACGATCGTTTCAATCGCAACAAACCGACCACGACCTGTGTCAGCTACGGTTGCAGCTCTACCTCCAGGGGCTAAACGATCGGTGTGAGAAAGCAATCGCATCTACCACGGGGTAGCGGCTCCAGGGGCCTCCTGCCATATTTATTATCGATTATTATTGCCAATTTTGCTTCGGCGCACCGATGATTTTTCACGCACGCGATCGCGAATTCGTCTCGAAGCAGCACTGCTGCTGCTGCTGCTGTTGAAATCGGAAAAATGCACAAAGGTAAAGTGTAACATTTTACAACACAAAAATCGCTCACAGAGGAAGAAAGCCTAACCCCCCCCCCCCATTGAAAAAGAGCGAAGATCACGCAATGCCATTGGAACTGTTTGTGGGGGCTTATGATCTCAGACTTCTTGAAATGAGATTGAACGAGATGGAATAAATGCACCCGTGCGGTAGCTAATGGTTCCACTTTGGTGGGTAAAGCTCTGGTGCAGGGCTTAAGGGGGGAAGGAAGAAAACATTACACAGAATGCTCCTCTCGCTTCTGGGGCACGATCGGGATTGGGTTCTGTGGAAAGCAGCACGCCGGGGGGAGGAGAGAACTATTAGCAGGTGCACTCGAGCGCAACCGAGAAGGAGGAGGAGGAGGAGGAGGAGAGGAAAGACGGCCACTTTTTCTTCACAATTTAGAACACCGAAACCGAAGGGGGAGAGTTTTCCGCCATGAAAATTCCTTCATCTCCTACACGCCACGCTGGGGTTTTCGTAAAGCAATTCAATCGTGGAGTGAAGCAAAGCAGTCAGTTTGGCTGCTCTGGAAACGAGGGAACAAAACCGGGGGAATTGTAAAGAAAAAAAGGGTTTCCCGCTTTCGATCTCACTCTTTCCACTGGCAACGTAACTTAATACTGACAGCGCACAGGCTTAGTTCGTTGAATTACATTTTCATAAAATTATCATTAAAAAAGAAAACGTAATCGACAGGAAGTCAGCCACTGGAACGGAAAAAAGCGATGGCCGTTGTGGGGGGGTGAGGTGAGGCGGTTCTAAATGGAAAAAAGGCCAACGCTGTTGTTGTTTTTTGTTGGTGGTGCGGTGGAGCATATTATTCTACCCATCATCGGGTAGAATGAGAATGACGTTTGGAGGCCTTTTTTGTGTTCGCTTCAGTCGTCGGAAGACCGCACAATGTTGTGCGATGTCGCGCAGTCAATGCCCTTTTTGTGCGCGCTGTGTAGGAGGGTGTGTGTGTGTGTGTGCGTGTTGCTGTCGTTTTCAGTTTGTACCTTTTTGCGGCTACGACCTTAGAACAATCGCGGGAAACAAAAGAAACTGACTGATGACTGGTGAGAAAGTTGTTGCTCATTGATTTATGATTCGTGTGTCATAAAAAAAAAAACACACACACACAACAGAGCATGATTATGTTTTCCTATTGCATATGAAATGAAAACGTGAGCAGAACGTGTGCTGCGAGTGTGTATTCTTTTTTTATTATTTACAAAACAATCGCTCCAACTGCTGTATGTTTTACGACTTAATTAAAGAGGGTTGTGTGACGTTTACGAGCAAGAGCAGAATGGGAATCGTTTCTAGAGAAGTTCTGGAGAGCTAGAAGTACATTTTGAAGTTCCTTCCTGTGTGTTCTTCACGCGTTGTGGAGGTCATTTAGAAGACGTTCTTTAGCTGGTTTCCAATCGTGTACACTCAAACTAATTGAAGAGTCTAGTTGTTTGGCACAAACAAACGCAAAAAAAAAAGAAGCTCTAAAGCTTATTTTCTTCTGCTTGCCAGAAACTGCTTGAGCACATCTCTCTCTCGCTCTCTTCGCATCGTTAATGTTCTTCAACCTGCATACTTTTTGTTTTGAAGGCTATCGAAGCGGAAACGACTCTTGAAACGACTCGTGCAATCTCCTCGCGGATGAATGCCACAGCCTCTCCAGCCAAAGTGAGTCACTTTCGCGCATGACTCATGTGCTGTTCGACCTGCTGGCTGTGCGTGCGTGCGCGTGTGTCTTGTTGAGCCTTTCAATTCGCACATTTTTTTCAAGTTTATGAGGAGGAAGAGGTAAAGTGTTGGAGATTAAAAAAAACCGACCCAACGAAGCCAACGGTGTGTCGTCTTGCGCTTGCCGCTGTGTAGATCGTTCCATTTGAGGGTAGATAGTGATTTTGCAAAACTGCATAACACAGCTCCAGAACGCGCGCACAAACCTGTTGAGCGACGAAGGGTTGTGCACATTCCTGAACGAATATGAAGCCGGCCGACGAGCCCACGATCTGAACAGTCTGGTTGCGTCGAAGTGTGTGACTCACGTTAGGGAGGTGTACGTGCCCAAGTTCATTGCTGATCATCATCATCATCGTACTGGGAAGAGATCAATCGAGCCTATCTGAGCGTATCGTGGTTTCGAGATTTCTTGTAGAACAGAAGAACGTACCACCAACAAACACTCGTGACTCATCATTTACTGTGGTTGCGTTGTTTGGGTTCTTCAAACTCTCCAACGGAACCTCTTCTTCCCCCCGCCAAGCCGATGCACGAACCGGAAGAAATCGGACACTGAAGGTTGTAGAGAAGGAGAAAGAGATCAGCGCTGCAGGTGCGCCTGAAGATCTCCAATGAACGGAGTTGGTCACGGAACTGGACCACAAAATCCGGACCTCAACACGAATCTCAACAATCTGATTCGATATTCTTTGCCGTTCCCCCCCCCCGGCACAGTGCGGCCTTGAGTGGGGGGATGGGTGTTTGAAGCTTTCACACCGTGGTTCGGTTGGCGCTTTTCCAAACGGGGCTCAAGATATTACGTATGCAACGAGCGTGAAACATTTGATACACCTCTCGGAGCGTTTCAGTGTTCAATTTCTTGGCAGTGTGATCATTCTCCAGCTTTGGAGAAGTATTGTGTACGATCGGCACGACGCATTCCGGAAGGGTGAAACGGAAGAGACATTGGATGTTCTTGCCTTCTTGCGTTTGGTGCATGAAATGTTCATATTCTCTATTGTAATGATGGCTTTACATCGGTGGTTAGAATTCGACACGTTCCGTGCAGCCAGTAAATCGAGCGTCTAAACAGCTCGTCGACGATCGTGACGCATAGGGGAGGTTGTAATACCTGCGTGCTAATGAGACTGACTTGGTTTGTCCCTATTGTGGGTGATTCCAGAGCGACGGTGTTACTTTTACACCTTTTCTCGGCATCCAAATTAGCATCAAGTCACGATGTTCTTGGTGGGACGTGTTTCTTTTGGGTTGTTATTACACGCCTTTCAATGTAACGGTACATTGAACGAACCACGAAACTTCTATAAGCTATCTGTGAAGCATTTTTTGTTGATGTAAGAGGTGTTTTTTTTGTAAGGATCACATCAGTAACACATTCTTGAATAGTAACTGGTTGTGTTTATCTTCTTCCCTGGACAAATAGAGACTGCTAAATGGGAAGATTACATGATCAGATGAGAGTAATGTATACGACACACGTGGGGTACCGTTACCGTCCGCCCAGTACCTCATCAGTCCATCAATCAGGCCGTTGAATGTAAACCACAGCGGAGAAACAGCTGGACCCTGCCCGATGGTGGTGATGAAATAACGGAATGATGCTGCCCTGAAAGGATACCAATCAAATGGGGCCCCTTAATGAGGTGTAGCGAGTAATGATGATGATAAGACATCGACGATACACGGAAGTACTTACGAAGATCAAGTGTCTTGGCTCTTGTTTGTTGAAAAGGGGCATCAGTTCAAGATGTCTAGAAGTTGTTCTAGAGCAAGATCTTGCGAGATTTTCTTGCGGGGGTTGAAGTCTTCAACAACTCTTCAATAACTCCCTACCTTCATCATCATTGTTAAAGAGGTTATCATTAGTGTCTCTATGATGCAAAAGCTGTTCGCTTCGTGTTTGATGTAACCCGCAGCGGGCATGAGTCCAAAGCTTTCGATCCCAAAACAAACACGTTGAAGAGTTTGTTTGTGTTTAACACAAGCATCCTAGAACTGTTTGGAGCATTGATTATTTAATCTCATTTTGAACGATCACGCTTTGGATCTGTATTGAAGTAAAAGCGATGAAAGAAGAGCTCGCGTTCATCCATGCTGTAAGTTCAGCCGCACCGCACACTTGGTTAATTATCATCGCAATCTTTATTCATCAGGCTTTCGTCATTTTTAACTTCCAGTGAGCGTCGTGTGTGTTGATGGACGATGGGTATGAATGAAAACAATCGTAAAAAAGCAAAAATGTTTTGAAGATGCTTTTGTTTTTGTTACAGTAGTGGTTAGCAGTGGTTAGACGACGCAAGTAGTGAAAACAGCTTTTAGACGTTTTCGTTTTGTTAGTGTCTAATATTAAAACCTCCCCATTTAGGCATGTGCGCAAGGGGCCAGATGCGATACTTAACCTACTACGGCAAAGAATAAGTAATTCACCGCCGATAAACATCGGCATGTTTTGTGTTAGGAGCATTTTGCTCGCCCAAATTGCCGGAGATGCTTTTATCGGCCAAGGCACGAGACCAATGCGGTCGTGGACATCGCATACACAGACGGTCACGGTTTGGTGCAACCGTAGGTGTGTGTTTTCACCTGATGCCACGATGCCACACCGACACGTGAGTGCATCTTCCTGGGGAAGAAAGTGGTTTTAATTTAATGCTAGGCTTAGGGTTGCAAAACCCGCCGAAAACTACTACCGAAAACAACAACAAAAAAGCGCACAATTTTGCAGACAATCGTGAGGGTTTGTTTTCCACATCCGCCTCCGGATTTTGCACGAGATGGTTCGACATGATGATGATGAGATGCCGGTGAGATCCTAACGCCGCCGAGCGGGTTTTAAGTCTATCTGGTCTAATTAGGAATGTCTTGATTGAACGCTCGCCACAGCCCCGTCCTATTTAATTACTTCTTTGCGTGGTGCAGGCTTAGGATGGGCGTAGAAGAGAGAGATTGGGTGAGGAATCATCTCCCGGCTGGCCTGATGCACTGCTTATCCATCACGGCGTAAACTTCACGGCGTTGATGAATTGCCCTGCATGGTGTATGGGGTTTTGTGTATGGGAATGGCACTTGGGGGAGAGGTGTAAACACGCTGACGGAGAGCAATTGGAAGCTGATAGCATGATCCGTAGCTGTACTATCAGCGCCAGTGGTGAAGGTGGCCTACACGAACGAGTTCAGTAGGAAGCCAGCTGTGCTTCCATGCCTATTTCCTATTAAGCTCCAAGCGGGGCGTGATGGAGCAGCAAAGCTCCCCGAGACAGGTGGGAAATAAAGGAGGCCACGGACGATGGAAGTGCATTTTGGTGATTAACACTTCGCAGGGCCGAAGCTGCTCCCAAGTATTTGTGGTCTGTCTTAAAGATAAATTCCATGTACGAAATCTTCACACCTTGCCAGCAAAAGCTGACTTGACAGACGAGTAGTAGAGGTGTAGTGGCCGTCGGTTTCGAATTCGTTACTAAATGGGGTACTTGAACCTTTGACTTTTGGTTGGTGTGCAGTGGTTGGAAATACATCGGCTTAAATATGTACGCAAATAGCTCCCACATAAATTTTCCACCCGCGTGCGGTGTCTTAGTTTCCGCAGTCCCTGGCAAAGCCGCAAAAAAAAAAAAAAAACAAAACGGGCGCACGAAAGTGCGATCGATTGGCACGAACACACTGAAAGGAGAGAGAGAGAGAGTGTGCGCACAACGCTAACGAGTGCTAGTTGCAGTTAACTAACCTTAAAAAAAACAAGACCCTGTGTTCCGAGTTGGTTGGTTGGGAAATAATAGTACTACAACGGTGGTAAATACTGGCGAATTGTAGTTTGCATTTGAGTGGATTAAATACAGGCGAGAAACGGCCATTCCGGGATTTAAAAGACGACGTGTGGTGCACATTTGGTTGGTGGTTCGCTTCCCCAAACACAATCGATCGCTGGAGATCGTGATCGTACTTTGATTTTATTAGGTTTTGGGCCTTTCGGGAAGATGTTCAAGCGGACGATGCAAGCGATGCAATTTGCAGCCAGTCAGAGAGCTGTTGTTGTTGTTGCCAGAGCAGAGAGATGGAGATCATTCGTGAAAGTCTTCTGCTGTGCAGTCCATTAGCAAAGCTACAAGTACGACTGTGTGCGCACAGGCATCTCTCAGGGTGCACTCTCGATCACGTACCCCGGATCACCGCGGCGAGTTTTGGAGTGGCGAAAAAGCGGCGAAACGGCCAGAACGTGATCGGAATTTGTAAGCAAAATGCCGCTGCAGGGGGTCGAGGGCACGTGCGATACTCTCATCTTCATGATTTGGATCCCTAAGTACCGCCGGTGTTTGTCCGGGTTCGATGTACTCCTCGTTGGTTGGTGCGCCTGCCTTGTGTGCGTCTTCACTGCTAATTGAATGAACTTGATCCAGTTCCGGTACGGTCACAGGGAGCTTGCAACACCACCCCGCACACGCGCTAGTGAAAGTGTGTTGGACATTGGTTGGCTGTCCGTAGCAGAGGTGTCTAAAATATGGTTTCATACACAAATCGCGCTTATAACGCGCCATCACCACGAGCAGCCGTACAAGTGTGTAAAGGGATTAAAACGCCAACCCGCAAACGGCAGTTCTCACGGGTTGTTGAGGTTAAATGGCGTACATCCGCCCGTCGCTGCCCATCCAGAACGCGCTGGACAAACGGCCGGGTCAGTGGGACGTGTCACTAAATCGTGTCATATGTCATGTCGCTTTAGGCACCTAATGGCGTCACTCGGTGGTCGTAATGCATTTAGACACTTTTCCGGCGGCCAGCAAATGCTGGTGGAAATCAAATTAAGCAAACATGGGTGTTTGTATGCATCGAAATGTCACTTCGGCGTTCGGCATTAATCACTGGCATTCGGTGAACGGAGAAGCACTATTTTTAACACCCACCACCGGCTGTGTCTGTCTGCGGACGAAAAATGTATCAATGCACATGCCGATGAAGTCATAAATTAACGGCCACAGACGACGGTCTCAGGTGTCGGGGTGGTTAAGTAACGCAAAATTATCGCATTTGTTATGATGCGTTAAAAATATCGCCTCATCACCCTTAGCCGTTGGTGTTGGGGTGTGTGTGTGTTTGAGCTTATTAGGAGGAAGATTTAGATAAATTTAGCATCACCAATGTGCGGTGTATTTGGGGACGCCCATTAGACGCACCTGATGTTATGATATATTCGAATGCCGGTGGCATATAAAGCGTGAAGTGTTTGACTTTTGAGTTGGTCGATTTTAATTCCGATGCACAAAACGAAGCTAAAGGTAAGGAGAAGCAGAAATAGAAATAGCAGCAAAAAGCTCACAAATTGGAAGTAAACCATTTTGGGGTGATAGACGCACGCGTGATGCAATCGTCTTAAACGAACCGTGTCGTCATTTGGTTGAGGGATTAGTGTACCATTTCGTTGCAGAAATTAATTCCCAGCTCTCTATGGGCTCTTAATCGCCTAAACCGAGCCTGACAGGATTTTGCACTCTCATTAGGCCGACTGCCGAGAGCGCAGTACCAGATCGTGGGAGGAGGGAAGACGGAGACTCATTCGTGGATTCGTGAAGAAATCTAGTGTCAAGTTTTCTCCACCTTCTAGCTTGGAACAGAGAACGAAATTGTTGTAGGCTCTGCACGGATTTGCTAATCCTTTCTTTCCCTTCTCTTCAGGTTTTTCTCGTCTCTTTACGTTGAAGAAATCAACCGAACAAAGAACATGAGTCGATGGCAAAAAAGTGGGCACCAAAAACGGGGAAGAAACGGACAGCTGCTGCCACAGCTGCTGCTGATGTTGTGTTGAATTGAATATGCAAATCCGCGCTCTCTCTCTCTCTCCGTGCCCGGTTGAAAGACGAAATCAAACATCGAATCAGAAGCGAGTAGTAAATGATCAGATCGGTGTCCGATTCGGTGGGAAGGGTCACGCTGATTGTAAGCTTGTTGGCGGTTGTACCGCACACAGCAGCAGCGGCATTACCACCTTGCGCAATGCCTTCAACTGGCAACAGCAACTCCTGCTGCACACGTCTGCACGACTTGACTCTTGTCTTCATCTGTTTTTTTTTTTATTTCTATCTCCCTGTCCTGTCAAGATCATTAGTTGGCCAGTGCGCAGTAGATCGCAGCCGGATCGGTATGGTCTAATTTTGTAGCAGAAAAATATCTAATTGCACAATTTCGCGTTTCGTGTTTGCGGCGAAAGGCCCCGTTGGTGGTGGTGTTGCCCACGAATTCTGTTGGGTTTTCGAGCAGCGTTACAGCCGCAACGGGGGCCCACTCTGGACACCAAGTTGCGTTGAAGTGTGACCGATGAGATCGAAAGAAAAAAAACCCTCGTCCCTCGTCTCGAGTAATATTGAGGTTAGGTACAGGTTCGATTGCTCCATATTTAGAGCGTGTGGTGGACGCGTGGACTTCTCCTTTCGGTAGAGGCGTATCGGATTCAGCGGAGGAAAAGGAAACTAACGCCGCCACCGTTACCACCAAGGTTTTCTGGTGGCATCCGGTTGCTCATCGCAACTGGATCCGGGCGATAGTATGTGGGTCTGCCGTGGTGGAACACTTTGCCGGGTTCCCTCACGTACAGCGGAAGCTTCCGCATGTTTTTCTCTCTTCTGCGGTGGTCCAATTTTGGATAGAGGAGGGACCAGTTTTTCACTTTCCATCCCCACGTTCATGTTGGGGATGATATCGAAACCGGGAAGACGGTGGATGAACGATGATCAATATGTGTGTGTGCACACGATTGATTTCCGGGGAGTTGGAGAGGATCTACACAGAGCACCATAAGCGGATGGAAGACGACCTTGATGCAATGTGATATTTCATTTACTACTACTGCTTCTTGATTGCAGGAAGAGACGGTTAACGGCTACTACCCGCTGGCAAGATATCTGTGCTGGCTGGCTGGAACGTTCATCTCTCTCGCTGACGGGGTAGAATAAATTAATGCCACAACTCTCGTAGCGGTTGTGTGGAGGTGTGGAGTTTAATTGTGTGAAACAAAGGGTTTGTTTGGTGGCGTGGCGGCCAACCTTGAACCTTGGGCCCCGTTGGGCGTGCTAGAAAAGCTCAGCCTCTGTTGGGTGTGGAGACGGATTAGAACGCGTTGCGAACTTTTGAATGCCCCCGTTGGTGTGGCGGGCTTTCGTGTACGCTAGACCATAAAACTGGAACCTCTCTGTCGACGGCTGTGGGTTTGCGGGTTGATTGTGTCACTGACATCCGTCTTAACGGTCTGTCTAGCAGGGTAGATTCGTTCGATTTTGTTCTTTCGACGTCACAACACCCAGCACCGAACGTACAATATAAATCTCATTAGCGCACACGGTTATATGTTATGTGGTCCTCCTTCGTTCGGATATCTAATATCGCATTATGGAATAGGTGGGAAGTGTGTATTCTAGTTTCCAAAAATCACCTCATCGTTTGCTCATTGTGTTACGTGCTGTGTTGGTGCGGGCAAATTTGCACACAAAGTAAGGATACATTAAGGCCCGGTTGGTGGAGTTCCCACAGCTATTGTCTGTCCGCGGAAGTGGTTTTGTAAGTAATCGAGCTTCTCTGACCCTGAAAGTGAGTCGTCATCCATTCTTGGATGCTTTCAGATTGCTCCGATAGCTCACAGAGATGGAATCGCATAGATTAGGCAAGTGAATTATGTGCTCGTATAAATA
>AXCO02010163.1:0-11430 GCA_000473525.2 Anopheles melas
ATCTCTTCAAGACCAGAAGTGGCTAAATTCCACCAAGATCGTCTCTACACAAAACTACACTAACCATTCTGTTTTGTAAGTAAGCCAGCAATGCAGTTCTGTTACGTTTTTGTACAAATAAATACATATAAAACAATAATACACACTAATAAAAATTAATCATTCTAAACGAAGAAATAATTCCCGGATATGCGTAAAACAAATAAGTAAATTACAATGATATTGCAATTAATTGTTCATAACCTCACGTTGGTGATAACGTGTGGTTAGAGCTTGCAGCGAAAAGGAAACAATTCGAGACAGAAAGTGCTTTAACCCTTGTGGTGAACCACGAAATAAAACAGATTCTACCCTTCTTACTATTGTTTTACTATTTTTTTTTGTTTCAGACCACGATCTTACACTCAACATTCCACCGCCACTTGAACTGACTGGAATGGTTTACGGATGAACGTACTGAACAGCTGATGAATGCTGGGTGTGCATGAACTCTTGTCGGGTCGCGATAACGGTGCGTACACTCTCGCACACTAATACACGCTGACGCGTGGAAAGGCAACATGGCCCCTTCTTTCCGTTGCCACCGCGGTTCGATTGCGTGTCGAGCAAAACAAACTCAAATAAAAACAACCCTCAGCAGGCGGCGAACCATCACTTCACCTTGTTGATTGTCACCGGTTGTACGGCGTTTGTGCCATTTCTTTCTTTTATCTGCAAGTATTTGCTGTTTCAAAATTTAACGTGATAAAGCCACATAAACCAAACGAGTTGTGGTCGGTGCTGTTGGTGTGGTAAAGACGCACAGAAGGGAAGGCTGTTTACTGTTCATCCTCACTTTGCCCTGATAGCGATGAGTTCCAACAGTGCCGAGGCATACGGTTCTCCCGATAATAACAATAGCCGACCGTCGGGGGCTTCAGTTACAATCAAGTCAATAGACAGCAAAGTCGAACAGCGCGGTTCAGTGACGGAAAGCTACGAAATGGTCGATACTGGTAAGAGGGCCCCGCCAGTCACCCTAACCGTGGACGGTTTCGGCACGGTGAAGCATCCCAAGACCGGTGCCACTGAAACGGTGAAACGTTTCACCTGGCAGAACACCGATGGCATGTCGGTGCAGGTCATTTCGTACGGGGCCATCATCGCGGTGATGAAGGTGCCCGATCGCAACGGTCGGGTTGATGATGTGGTGCTGGGTTTCGACGACATTCCCGGCTATCAAACACCGAACAATCCGTACTTCGGTGCTACCATCGGGCGCATCGCGAACCGAGTTGGTGGTGGCAGATTCACCCTCAACGGGCAGGAGTTTCAGGTGACGAAGAATTTCGACAAGCGGCACCAACTGCACGGCGGAAAGATTGGGTTCGACAAGTACAACTGGGAGGCGTTTGTGGATGGGACGGCTGTAACGCTTACCCACACATCCCCCGACGGTGACGAGGGATATCCCGGTGCGGTGATGGTCAGCGTTCGGTACGAGCTGAAGGCGGACAATCGATTCGAGGCGCTCTTCAAGGCAACTTCGACAAAGCCAACGCCCATCAATCTCACGAACCATTCCTACTTTAACCTGGCCGGTCATGTAAGTGATGATGCTACGTCGAGTATGGATATCAATTAGGCAGAAAATAATGCATTGCGCCTCTCTCCAACAGGCAACCGGACACGAGGAAATCTATCGCCACGTAGTGAGCATCAATGCAGATAAGATTACCGACACCGATGCCGATTCGATTCCGAGTGGCAAATTCATCTGCGTCGGCGGCACACCATACGATCTGCGCATACCGCGCGAACTCGGCCCTGCAATGGCCAAAACCGTGGGCAAGGGCTTCGACGATAACTTCTGCCTTACGAAGGGTACCGAACAGGGCCGCACGTTTACCGCACGCATGATCCATCCGCACAGTGGGCGCGTGCTGGAGGTGTACACCGACCAGCCAGGCGTGCAATTTTACACCAGCAACTTTATGCCGGACCCCAACAAGAATGTAAGAGCCGGTGGCGGAACGACGATGTACGGTACTGACTTTCCCCATTTAATTCTTTTGCAGATTAATCCGAAGCCGGTCAACGCTCCGGAATACTACGAGGTGACTCGCCTCGAACCGCTCATCCCCGAGGGAGCGGCTGATCCTCCAATTCGCGGTAAAGGTGGCGCAAAGTACTGCAAGCATGGTGCCTTCTGTTTGGAAACGCAAAATTTCCCTGACGCGATCAACCAGCCCAACTTCCCGTCGGCCGTGCTAAACCCGGGCGCACAGTACGTGCATGAGGTAGTGTATAAATTTGACGTACTTCGTGACTAATATATCTTGCAAGAATGCAAAAAAAAACCCAAGCTATGTCGGATATCTATAGAAAAGGTTTCCTAACATAAAGAGGATGGATAGTTTAAATCAATCCAGTATATTGTCATTTCAATAAAAAAACAATAAAAAAATCTAGCTCGTTCGCAGCTAGCATGCATCGTCGACATCGATGTCACCTGTCTCCTTCCACTGCTTGGCATCGCTTTTCGATGGTAATCGGAAGCGAAACTCTTCCTTGAAGTAATCGTACACCTCCTCGCCCAAACTTAGCATGTCCACGGCAAGACTCTTCTCGTCTGACTTCCACTGGCGATCGGCCGACCCCGCAAACAGCTCCATACGAAGCAGCGTTACCATCGACGGGTTGAGGTATCGTTTAATGCTGTTGAAAAGCTGTGCCTTTGTTAGCTGCGGTCCTCGCTCCATCACCACTCGTTCCGGCATTGCAGCTGGTTGAACCTCTGGTACCGGACGATTGGCCAGTTCCTGCACAAGCTTCTGGAGTTTCTCTATCTCGCGGATACTCTGGTCCATCTTTTCCGATAGAGCAGGATCGATGACGGGCACGGTGACCGGTTCTGGCGCCGTTTGAACAGTATTCCCAACGGTGGAGTTCGGTGCATCATGCTGCTGATTGTTCGCCGATGACGTTGATGCTGATGACGTTGAGTCAGAAAATTGTACACCATCCTCCACAAGGATCGGATCAACGTTCAGATTCCCGTCGGATACTACCGATTCATCGTTCTCTTCGCTGAGAAGCTTTGCATTCACTGCACGCGGTCCTGATGTACCGGGTAGGGAAAACACTTTCTTGTTCAACAATCTCCCCACACGTGCTGGGCCATTAGGTGTGGATACGGTTTTAATCCGTATGATCTCGCAAGGAGTAATGTTCTGGTGATGCGATGGGTTTTGTATGTTTAGTATTTTTATTTTTTTAACCGGCGTCTCATCCGACGCTCTTCGCGCTGGCTGTTGGTGCTCGATGTGACGAATCTTGATAGAAAAATACTGATAAAATAACTATTCAAGAGCAATATAATCACAGACAACATTACCTTCATTGCTGGATGCGGTGAATACATTTGTAATGATTCAATCGTCTTGTCTTGTACCGAACTGCTGCAGTCGCCTTCGATGTAGATGGATCCCGTTTCTACGTTTACGATGGTTTCGTCCGGCATCAGCATTAACCGAGGTATCGCCATTTTCGTGAGTCGATCGCGCAGATCGTTCATGAACATTTTACGCTCAAAGTGCTCCTGGCAGACCACCTTATTGGACACCTTGTCCACCGGAAGGTCTACAAACTCGAGACGGTCCGCGTTTTTCGCCCATTCTATCAATCGTTCTTGATCGCGCACGGGATACCGAAAATAGTGCAGCTCCTTCCGTGATGCCGTGCCATTTTCACAGTCACGAAACGTACACCGACAGCCACCCATGGTCGTAATTACAAATGCAAATGCGAATGCAAAAGTTTGAAAATCACAAATATTATTTTGTAGCCTCACCGAGACCTCGCGTCCCACTTCTACGTTTGCCTGACCGTATTGTTGTTTGATATTCCTTTCTGTGGATCCGTTTGTTTACACTGACGCCGAAAAAACCGTTGACAGCAGTTTGACAGTTCAGCTGTACGGTACAGGGTAATTCGCATAAATAGTTGAAACATTTCTCGTTGTACAGTTCACAATTTCAATCACGAAACTTTTCTCGACAAGCCGTTTTACCATCATTCCCTACCACGTGAATTTAACCATCACAGAATTTTAAAAAAATATTACAATTATTTAAATTCATTTTTGACGCAATGTTATCAATGCGAATTTTGTTGCTGTATTCCTCGATGTTCGATGCAGTATCGTTTGTATAACGATTGTATAACGAACAAAGACGACACACAGACAAATTGTTAGTCAGCAAACTTAAAACCTACAAAATTGCCATCATTACCTAAGTTTCTAGTAAACGAATCAACGTTGTGCTAGATAATAAAAATCCGATGAACTAAACACATGACGTCTCAAGTAGTGAGTTGAGCAGATAGGACAGTGTAACTTCCTTTGCTATAAAATTCATCATATCTGTATCATATGGCAGCTATCATACTTCCTACCACAATATCTGCTGTAAATATGGATCAAGACATGATGTCATCCTATTCCAACCGTTCAACGCACCGTTACAAAGGATGATGATTATACATTCCAACCCGCACACACCCATACGTAGTCCGATCGTTATAGGCAATACTCCGGTAAATGACGCAACCGAACGATAGCGCTGATAACGGTCAGATTCATAAAATAAATTTGTAGCCGCAGCTCAAGTGACACTGTTGCCCGGCCGTTGCCTCAGTTGCGATTAGGTTCTTTCCGTGTGCTCCGGACGCAGACGCGCTTCTTCGCGGTATGGATTTCTATCACCTTCCCCTGTCGGCCCCGTGCCAATCGATCCGTCTGTTGGCCAAAGCGCTCGGTCTGCATTTGAACCTAAAGGAGGTCGACCTGTTGAAAGGCGAACACCTGAAACCGGAGTTCCTGAAGGTACGTACGAATCACAAATGCGAGAGAGAGAGAGAGAGAGAGAGAGAGAGAGAGAGAGAGAGAGAGAGAGAGAGAGAGAGAGAGAGAGAGAGAGTGAACAATGTCTAACACGTTCTTGACTGCTGCACACCGTAGATCAACCCACAACACACCGTCCCGACGTTGGTCGACAATGACTTTGTGCTGTGGGAATCGAGAGCGATCCTGACGTACCTGTGCGAAAAGTACGGCAAAAACGACGGCCTCTATCCGAAGGATCCTAAAAAGCGTGCCGTTGTGAACCAGCGCCTGTACTTCGACATGGGCACGCTGTACCAGCGGTTCTCGCAAGCCTTCTACCCGGTCATGATGGAGGGCAAGGAGCTGAACCCCGAACTGGTGGTGAAGCTAAACGAAGCGCTCGAGTTTTTGGAAAGCTTCCTTGACAAAACACCCTTCGCTGCGGGCGATAAGCTGACGGTTGCCGATTTCAGTCTGCTGACGAGCATCACTACCATCGACGTGGCGGCCGGGCACGATCTCAGCAAGTACGCCAACATTCAGCGTTGGTACAGCCAGCTGAAGGAGTCGGTGGCGGGACATCAGGAAATTTGCGTCGAAGGCGCCATCCAGTTCCGTGACACGTTCAACCCGATCAAAAAGTAAACCAAAGAAAACAATGCCATCCATCGCAAACGGTACAATAAACAGCAACGTGGATGCGAAAAACACACAGTTCCCTTAGTTGGCAAGATCCGAAACCTAACCAGCGTGTCTGGTGCGCTTGGATATGATTGAATTGAATGCAATGCAGACACGCACCAGCGACAAAGAGGGGAAATCACACACACTGCCAGACCCTAGAGTATGTCGGTTGATAAACGCAACCCATACCCGATTACGTACCCGATTAGATAAGATGACCGAAAGAAAAGATGACAAACAAACAGGGCGACAACGACGACGACGGGATCCACCCAGTGGTAGCGCGCCTTGCACGGATCCCCGCCGGTGGGAACTTTATCAGTTGTTGCCACATCGTACCTGAAAGCGAAAGCAAATCCTCGACCGCCATGCCTCGACTCGATCTGTACTATAACATCATATCGCCCCCGTGCCGAGTGGTGCTGCTGTTTGCGAAATGGTTGAAGCTGGAGCTGAACCTCATCGAGCTGGACGTGTTGAAGCGCGACCACTACAAGCCCGAATTTCTCAAGGTAGACGACTAGCGGTGGAAGGTAAAAAGCGGATCGACGACCGTTCCTGTCTCTAATAGCTCTCCAACATCTGGCCGTGTTTTTATTCTGCAGCTCAATCCCCAGCACTACATTCCCACGCTGGTCGACGCCGATGGTGACGTGGTGGTGTGGGAATCGAGCGCCATCCTGATCTATCTGGCCGAACGGTACGGTGCAGCAGACGACGATACGCTCTACCCGAAGGATATTGCACTGCGCGCGAAAGTCAACCAGCGGTTGTTTTACGACCTCGGAACGCTAATGCGCAGCGTGACCACCTACTACCACCCCATCCTGATGGGGGGCGAGGGCAAGCTGGAAGACTTTAAGAAGGTGCAGGATGCGGTCGGCGTGCTGAACAGCTTTCTGAGCGCGAGCCGCTGGACGGCGGGCGATCACATAACGGTGGCGGATTTCGCGATCGCTGTGACGGTGGCCGCCCTGGACGGATTGCTCAACTTTGACTTTAGCGTGTATCCCAACGTGCACAGGTGGTACGAGCAGTGCAAGCGCGAGCTCGTCGGCTACACGGACATTACGAAGGAGGCGGGCCAACGGACCCAAGCCTTCCTGGAGCGATTTCGCACTATGCGGGCCGCCGACCAGCAGCAACTGTGCGAACAGCAACGAACCGTGCGGCAAAAGCAAAAGGAGGACGGGACTGATGATCAACAGCACCAGCAGCAGCAGCAGCAACAACAGTACACCGAACTGCAGACGCAGCCACGATCGGGGCGGACACGCGACACCGCACCGGACTACGCAAGAAAGCCGAATGAGTCGACAAGAATGGCCACGGAAGATTAGGATTAGCATGTCGGTGGCGCAAACGGTCGCCGAACGAAGTAACGCGACAAACGCTTCTGTGCAGTGTGCGCGGCGAGTCAATAAATGGACCCGAAACGTGCCACGCTTATCGCTTGCCAACGGACCACCGAGCGATGCACAAGTTTTCAGGAGTAATGTGGTGTGTTTTTTTGTTGTTGTTTGCTGCTCGTTGCTGTTGTATCCGAGACCATCGTATCTTATCAACGCATGATGCGCGCGTTAGCCATGTGCAAGTCACCGTTTTGTTGAACTAAGCGCAACACCTGCATGCGGCTATTTATGAACCGGGAAGGGGAGATATTACCACAGATAGAAGAAAAGGGAAACACACACACACACACACACACACACACACACATGAACACGTCTGTTCTGGTTTCTAATACCCGCAGTCATTCCGCCGAGTCCTCGCCTAGCACTTTATTGTAAAAGCACACTTCATACAACACTGACGTGATCTGACTGTACCGTGTCTCTTCTCCGTACCTTACTTGTTCATCGATTGTAGCAGAGCCCGGAGCTCCTCCTCGATCGTTTTGCGCGTTGGCTCCAGGTCGGGAATGTGCGTGCCCATCTTTGCGAACCATCGTTGCACGTTCGGGTACGCCGTCAGGTCGTACTTCATCATGTCGAGCGAGCAGAAGCTTACAAAGATCGAGAAATCGGCAATCGTCAGCTTCTGGCCGGCAACGTACGGGCTGTCCGTGAGATACATCTCCACTATTTCCACGCCGCGCTTCACCTTGGCCAGATGCTCGTCCGTGATTGGGTTGTTGCGCAAGTGCGCCAATACCGCCTGCAGTGTGGTGTTCTGGAACATTCCACTATCGAAGAAGAGCCGCTGATGTACGATCGATCGTTCGCAAGCATCCTTCGGATAGAGACTATCATCCAGTGCGTACTTCTCCGCCAGATAGATCAGGATGGCGTACGACTCCCACAGAATATGGCCATTGTCCACCAGCGTGGGGATGGTGTGTTGTGGATTCACCTACAAATGAGAAGGTTTTCTTTTTCCATAAACCCACACACACACCATTCGG
Source organism: Anopheles melas (assembly GCA_000473525.2). Classification (NCBI taxonomy): domain Eukaryota; kingdom Metazoa; phylum Arthropoda; class Insecta; order Diptera; family Culicidae; genus Anopheles; species Anopheles melas. The sequence goes on from AXCO02010163.1 coordinate 7,956, forward strand.
CCGTTGCCGGTTGGCCACCTTTCGGTACATACTTTCTTGAGCGCCTCAAAGTCCGCCGGATCGTAGATGCTCGTCACTATGTGGTTAAACTCCAGACCCAAATGGCGGGCCAGAAATACAACCGGCTGACATGGTGGTGAGCGAATGTGGTAATACAGATCCATCGTGTGTATTCGATTCCTGGCAGCGAACGGTACTGGCCAATGTGGCTATATATTCGGAAACGCACAACCGAATGGAAAAAAATGCTTATCACACAGCCATGGTTTCTAATCAGCAATTTGCAGGGGTTGCTAGCGCTGCAAGGAGTTGATGTTTGTGTGTCTAAATGTGAACCAATAACTAACTGAAAGATAACTTGTTACTGCAAAATGGATGGTTTTAACTGAACACAGTTAACACTTTTTACCATAATTGAATTTCCGGAACAATGGCGCCATCCACCACCCCTGGTTTTGTAGAGGGTTTTATTAGATAATAAGCATCCATTCCTCACTCCGGCGTGATAAGGCGTGGTGTGTAGGATGTTAGTGACGCTACGCATTATTCCATCAAGCAGATGCAAATTCAAGCTCGTTCAGTATCTCGCTACCTTTGTGACAGACTACAGCTGCAGTTCCTCACACTCAAATCTTACGATTGACTACGTACGCCCTGGTGGCGTCCTCTACCTCTGCTTGAAACTCAGCACAACCCGGAAGCTCGGCCACCACTCTCCCGAGCCAATCTCTGATCCGTGGATAAGGTGCAAGCTCGTAGCCCAACCAAAGGTTGAGCGCATTGACCGTAACTAACAAACAAATGTCCGCTACCGTCAGCTGATCTGCGGCCGCGTACGATCGTTCGGTAAGGAAGCGTTCCAGCACGTCGGCTGCCTTCTGCAACCTTTGCACCTGCTTCTCGCTGGGCTGACTGTTCCGCATTTGAACGTGCACGTTTTCGTAGATCTGTTTGAACAGTGTGCCAACGTCGAAGAAGAGCCGCTGATTCACAACGCACCGCACTAGCGCATCCTTCGGATAGAGCGCATCGTTCGTGGCGTACGTTTCCACCAGATACAGGACGATCGCGCACGGTTCGAATACAACAGTGCCGTTGTCTACCAGCATCGGCAGGATGTGATGTGGATTGAGCTACAAATGTGTGACATGTTAGTGCAGTACACCGACTAATTCTGGGTTCATCCTACAATAATACCTTGGACAGGGTATCCATTTCAACGGGATCGTAGATGTTCATTTTCCTGAGGTTTAGCTTTATGTCCAGCTTCTTCGCAACCAGTATGACGCTCTGACTGGGCGGTGAAACGAAGTTGCAATAGTAATCCATTCCAAATGAAACGGAGAAAGTACACACGCTTGCAAGCTACTGTACAGATAGATGAAGTGTATTTAGAGATTTTATAATACTCACTTACACAGCACGTTATAGCAAAGGGCTTTAGTTTTCCGGGTGGACTACGGTGGACGGTGAAGGTAGTGTGGACAATTGGTCCGATAAGGTGTGTAAGCAACATCCGTCGTGGTGTACCAAACCTAGCGATTGCAAATGTAATCAACGCGTGTGAATTCATTCGATAGGCCCTTGTTTACTAAGCCCTTTTCTGCTCCCAACCCTACTCAACACTCTTCCATTGTACGATCGTTGCATAATAGTGCATTTTAAGTATAGAATATATTTAAAAATTAATATCACTACTATTAAAATATATTCGATGTAATTTAATAATTTAACAATATAAATAATTTGTTTTATTTTAATTTAATTTATTTTATTTATTAGTTTATTTGTTGAGACAAAAATACAAATTCGTCCTAAATCCTAGATGGTGCAAAAAAAGCACAGCAGCAAGGAGCGCAGGGGAATCGATAGCACCTTGCATCAGCCGAGATGGAAATACACACTGCATGATTTTTCGAATTTCACTAGCCCATCTGACGACGGCTGACCGAAGCATTTTGCCAAACAATTAGGAGCCGCTTCAGAAAATATGTTATTTTTTCATGTTTTTACTTAAATTGTACAAGTTTTGTAAAAGGCACGCGTTGCATTCATTTTCGGTTTGAATAGCGATGAAAATAATACTTAGCTCCTGCTCGACCTTCGATGACCAAAAAAAACTTCCATCAGCCGCTGCCAGATGCGCTAGTGAAAATCGAAATTATACTAGCGAGTACGGACAATGTTCCCCGGCCTTTAAGATGTTCATGAAACGTGAGTTTACAATTCAGCAGGACATCAAGATCCCTTATGCAGGATGTGCGCATCAGCGAGGTATTACAGTTTACTTGATTATGCCTGATCGGGTGACGTGCTCTAGTGAAGGATATAGTCTGGCATTTAACTGGACACAGCTTTCATCGATTTCGGATACACCAATCTTCGAATAGGACAAGCATTTCTTGCAGGCGCTGACAGTCGCTTGTGCCTTTGACCACAGTAAACATCTTTAAAGCATCGGCGTAGGCAAGATATGCTTCCAGAACGCTATACCTGTTCTACATCAATGACCTGTCAAACAGAGGTGCAGGGAATCCGAGACGTGCTAGTAAACGTGTTGTGAGCGTTGTGATTCAATTCCCATTTAGTAGGTACGGTTCGAGAGGATCGGACTTCACCCAGGATGAAAACCAATCAGGAGTGCCTAGTTTTGTTAGTTTTACGAGTAGTATTTCGTGGAAGATGCAGTCAAACGCAGACTGGAAGTCATTGTACACTGCGTCAACCTGAGCTTCGCGATCCACATTCCTTAGGCACTATGAAAGCTATATACAATAAAATAAATTAGTTTTTCTAGAATACCCTGAATCATAGTTAGATCTTAGCTGCGATCGCTTCGATCTTTCGTAGTGAATTGTCCCAGTTGCTTGTATTGTGCTCATGTAGTTATTTAATTATATTTAAATTAATGTATTCAATTAACTGCATGGCTTGGGCAACTGCTAAACTATCTCATGCAATAATTAAGCATATGATGAACTGATGTCTAGACAATTAGCTCAAGAGCAAACCGATCATTTTTAAATGAGTCTTAGAAGCTATTAAAATCAAAATGCACATAGCACAAATTAAATCTTAGGGATATGAACAGCAATGCTTAATTTTAGGTATAATGTCGCCTCCTGAAGCAAATATACTTTGCGCAACCAATGTTCGATATTCTAGAGACTGATTTAATAGCAACACCGTTTGTGATGAAGAGTAGGGCGTCACGGCATGTGTTTCAGATGTAAGCAATGTGTATTCTTTTTAAAACAATGTATGCATACTAGTAACGTAGGGACTCCCTATAACAGAATCATAGTCGAGCTGTAGACCGACCGAACCATAAATAAAGGAATTTAAAAAACAAACAAAAATAAAGAAAACACCACACTTGAGGGAATTAGCTTTTTAAACAGAGTTTGTCAGCCAACTTTTACGACACCACAAACATTAAAGTTATCTTTTAGATCCTGTAGCTCCATGCCGATGC
>KI921839.1:4477-16542 GCA_000473525.2 Anopheles melas
ATTGAATGAAGAAAAACTGCAATAGCACGAGAAATTGATTTTCATCCCGCCGTTTGTATGGCCGTTGCCCACTGTGCAGTGATGGAACAGGGCTGTTCGACCCGTAGAATCTCTCTAGACCACTTAGGTCGGGATGGTGCGTAAATATCGTTGCGATGCAACAAAGGCGATGAGCTGTTTAGCATATCAGCGATAAAAGCGCACTGTGCATTGCGTCTTCTAACCGAAAGAGGCTCAAGACCTAGAAGACAGCACCGCGCAGCATACCGAGGAAGATTATTGCGATCATGGTTTGGAAGTAGGCTTAGGGCATATCGCGTGAGCTTTCATTGAATCGCCTCAAGACGAGTAATTCAAAAAGCAGTAGTCGGGCACCAGACTATGCACAAACATTCCAGAACCGAACGGACGACAGCCGTAATACACATGGGGTTACGAAAGTTGTTCGGATAACTACGCTAAGTAGATGGGTTCCTCTGGCTACAACGTCATCGATATGCTGTTTAAAATTCAGCGTTTAAAATACATAGTCTTCCCAAGGTTTGTTGTTGATTTTTTTTGTCGTTGAATGGATGCATTCTACTAAAAACCGTCTCGCATTTAAATCTACAGAGAGAAAACACCCACAACACATTTTCAAATAACAGCTCAACGCCTACTTTTAAAAAATTCGCTAGAAACCATTTTAAGCACAAAGCGGACCGGTATTTGTTGGTAGTAATCGTTTTTAATGTCACTTACCTATTTTATACATTTTACACCACTTTGCGCACTTCGATTGAACCATTGTTTGTCAAACAACGGCTCCTTCCCTGGAGGGTCAAGTTTCAAACGAGAAATTGTAGCAAAGCTACAGCCAGCGTCGGGTCTGTTAATGATAGTTCCTGCCGAGTGCAAGCTTCGAAAACAAAGCCCTTCAACACACTTCAAGTGGGCACTGGAAACTGCTTCTCGGAAGACTTACTCAACCCTCAGCAACAAAAGCACACCTCCACACAGCGAGATATATCGAAACATAATTATCTATCCCCCAGGTCGGTGCGGGTTGCAAAGCTGCCTGGGGCCGCACGAAGAGAGCGGAAGATTGTAACGTCGATGTAGCAAACCAGAGCGTCAAGCGTTCGGGCGAGTGAGGCGTAGGAATGCGTCTAATCCACTGCCGGCTGGAGCATCCGGGCCAAACTATTCTGCCACCAATTTGAAGAATTTGCCACCCTAGACTGGCAGAGTGGTTGGCTGGCACCTGGGTGGTGTGTTTTTCCGTGTTTTGTAGCAGCCCTGATTCCGTATGCATCACCGTTGGCTGATGCTTTCCTGATGCTCCGTATGCCGTTGGAGTGTCTCATTAAATGCATTACCTCCTCCGCTAAGCTAATGTTGGTACGTGTGTGGAAATTTAATTCGTTGAAATCGTTTGCTACATGAGAGCACTCTGTTTCTGTTTTTCTACAAAACGCTTTCTATTGCAGTCGGCATGGTGGCAGGTATAAATTGGATCGTAAAATCTTAATCTATACTTCCTATCCATCAAGACCCCTGCCCTTCGTTCGTCGGACGTTGGAACAGTACCATCGTGTGTTCGCATTGTTCCTTGCTTGACTTTCAATTTCCGAGCGCCATACAATAGCGCGTGTTTTCTGAGCGAAATAAAATATACCACCCACCCCCGCGATCGGAAAAATACCGGGAGAGTATTTCCAGGAGGGCTACATTCTCATTATGCACCCGGCCAGCAACTTTGGAACGGCTAGAACCACGGGGCCAGAAGATTTCATAATTATGATGTTCGAATAAACAAATCCATCGAAAACTCATTGAACTGAGCAGTAATTGAATTGAATACGCGATAATTCCACTCCCTCCGCCCTCCTTCCCTAGTGAACTTCTACCAGTTTCGGTACTCCTTTTCCGCCCGAACTTCCTTACCATTATTGCCCTTTACCGTGGACAGATTGGTACGGGGCTGGGCCCTAAAAACAAAAACCTTCCCCACTTCCACCTCAGTACCATACACACATTTCCAGATTGCGGCAGCAAAATTGTGTAAATTCCAAAAAGTTTCTGCTCGATTCGAAGGAAGCGTACAATCGGAAGCAAACAGTGAGTTAGAGAGCGAGAGAGACAGAGAGAAAGAATGAAAGATAGAGAGAGAGAGAGATAGAGAGAGAGAGAGAGAGGGGGAAGGGGAATAACACAACCAACGAGAGCAATTGGGTGCAGCAAAGGGAAACGGTAAAAAAAATTGAAAAATATTAAAAAGGCTAGTATTCGCCGGCGTGGCAAATAGGCAATTGACCGTTTCGGTGGCCAATTCGGTAAAGTTCTCGACAAACAACCTGCGAGCAGCGAAGTTGAAACTCCAACCCGGCCCCCTCATCTCGAGTATAAAAACAATCAGACATATTCTTTTATGCTTTTTGGTTGATTTTGCAAAGGAAAAAAAACAATATTTTCACCATTGTACATTTCGCCCCCCTCCATCCAGTTACTTTCTAGCGTGGTGAGCAACAATCGAACGAAAGCAACGAGTACGGTATATTATATTATTCGACGCATCTCACCCATCACACCACCCCTTTCGCTCGAACGGACGCGCAAACGTACGCGCTTGTCTTACTGCTCAATCTCCGCAAAGGCACTGGCTGTGCCCGCCGAGTACGGTTACAACCTTCTGTTTCGATCTTTCTTGCCGTTTGTCCTGTGCTTTTTTTTCTTTCCAGCTAAAATCATTACAAAATGGTGCCGGCGCAGGCGAAATGGTTCAGTTGAGCGGAAAATTGTGGAAATAATTTTAATTATCACAGGTAATCCACTATCGACATTAGGAAAACGATCAGTAATGGTAGCGTGGGCAATGTTTCAGGGTAATACATCAGCGATTAGTAAGCGCTTTTTGTGTGTTTTCAAGTACCGACAGTTTGGGAACTTCGCTGAGGCAGTAGCTTCGATCGGTATTGGATGCTAACGATGCGATAAGGAAGTGACTGCCGTAGCGCAGGTGGAAGGAGCGTACGTGCCAAACGCGCGCACTCTTTAAAAGAGGTTTGAGCCACCCATCGTTCGTTCGAATCTCAAATCACAAGAACGGGGAGGAGAAAGTGGTTTGCTTGTGTTTTAAAATTCTTAAAACTTTACATTTACGGTACAATTAATAAAACGCTTACGTTCAATTTGTGCTCTGTCCTTCGACGCCGAAATGAAATTCATGTTAGATGAAAAAATGATAGAAACAGTAAATACATTAAAATTCTTTTTGATTTATTTATTTTTATTTCTTTTTTATTCAGGAGTAACGACATTAAAAGACCATAGGGATTGCTTAAAAATATAGTTAAACATTACAATTCAGGGCGCTATAATCCATATTGGCTGAGAGACAGTTCCTTCTCTGAGTCATGGAAAGGTACGTTATCCCGGGTGGACTCGGAAATAAACAAAAATTAACCGTACATCGAAAAAGATTGGAAGGTACTGACCGATTTCGATGTATACAATATCTACTTGAAATCTTTTTTTAAAGTTTCAAAGCCTTTTACTACAAGCCGAGCGATGAATGCGATGAAAAAAGCAACCAGTTAAATAGAAGCTAACACAAATTTTAAACTATTAGCATGACATTTCTATTTACTTCAATTTGTCAATCCTTGTAAACTATTTTTGCAAATATATATTGTTCTTGATAAAAATAATAAAATAGCATAACAAAATCGAAGAATCTTGGTATTTTAGCAACAAAATGATGAATTCAATTCAGGCCTTCATTTCTCCTCGATGCATTAGCAATTTTCCAGCGACGCTTCATATCAATTACGCTCTTACAACTACCGTACGCTCCGGGCTAAAAAAGGACTCCAACGAACACCGGTCACATCCGTCTCCAGCCAACACACTGTGCAGCGGTCGGTAGAGCCTAGATCAGACAAAATGCGCCGGTTCTGGAACAGTCCCAAACAGAACTACTTCACAGTCAGCAAATCGTGCATTTGAAGCGAGACTTGGCTCACACCACTAGCAGCATAAGGTAACAAGCGTTAGCTACCAAACAAGACAGCAACAGAACGCATTACGTGCCTCTCGATGGGGGAAGGAGAGAGGAATAGGAGGAAAAAATACACAAGCGCACACATCCCAACAAACTAGCCAGCAGAAGGGCAAGAGAACTCGGAGTATTTTTGGGGTTTTTCGTTTAATTTCATTCACACAAACTAACGGGTAAGACGGGTAGAACACCTCCCCCCATCCCTCTCGTATTCCTATATCGACCATGTCGGCAAATGTCCAAATCACAAACCGGCAGCCCAGTAGGAACAGAGAGTGTGAGTGTGAATGGGTTTTTTGGGCAAGTAATTTTCCGGTTTCGTACCTATGGTGACACTTTCGGCCTTACCGGTGTACAAGGTTGAACAGCAGTGTCGTGATCGGGCAAGTGGAATGGAAGCTGAGACCTTGTAACAAACATACACACACACGCGCACAGGTCGCCATAGTGCTTAAAACCCGGACCATAGACTTCTGACCGAAAAGTCCAAAAATCAAAGTCATCTCAACCTACACCTGGAGCTGTGGTGCGGAATGCTAGTTCCAGGTTGGTTAACCGACCTTCGAGGGCCATTACGGGGCAGAGTGGTGAGTGGAGACCGTCTGGCAGAAGCATTACAGTGCAAGTGAAATGTGTGCATGTGTGAGTGTATATTTGAAATTGAAGCTAAGGATGCAATTAGCTGCCGGCATGACTAACATGTAGCAGTGTAACAAGTACGCCCGTTACCTCACAACAGTCCAAACTAGCAAACTCTTGGATGCTCCAGTAACTTAGCAATGCTTACGAGCACTCATAAAAAGGTATAATCTAGCGATAAAGCTCGCTGGAGAAAGCGGACAGACACTTTGCCACTAATAAAACGCTCGATAGTCTTCGGCATCTCCCCGCTTTTCTCCAAGACACTAGTGGCAGCATTTTATGACTAGGCGTCATTATTGCGATAGTAAAGTAATAGGCAGCATCTCGGACCCTCCAACACGCGCAACCTTAGTGCCCGAAATCCATAAACATGGCCAAACCAAAATAGCGAGTGAGAGATACGGTGCAAGATAAAGAGAGGAAAGCATCTCGAAATGATTCTCACTAAACATGACAATCGACTCCCTTCCTGAGCTCGAGTGCCGAACCAATGGGAGAAGGGGTTGATGAGCTCTCGCATCCGCCTGACCCGGTGGACTATTGGACATTATTGGACATGCAAGGACCTAGACCCAGGACCGGACGATGGGCGGCGGTCGAGGGGTACAATAAAAGCAAATATTAGTAGGAATCTAATTTGATTAAATCACATCCTCGGGTAATTATCCATCCATTTCCCGTTCGCTTCATTGCGATAAGAGTGCAGCAGGAGCCGGAGTGATGTGCCCCTTCCGGTAGCACTGATACCCAGCCCTTCACACACGTAAACACACACACACACACTGCGCCGAAACTGCTATGGCAACCAAAGCAGTTCCCCCTTTCGCCCAGATAATCACATAACAATCAGCTCGTATCGTACGCTTTCGTAATGATTTTTAGATTAACTTTCACAGGCACCTCCCACCGCTTCCTTACTGTTTGTGGGTGTAGCGAACACCCCGTGGAACTTGGGTGAGACTTTTTCTCGAGTAGGCCACCTAGTTGCGTGAGTTGCTACCATTTGACACACGCGCACACAGCCACACAGCAAAACCGGTTGCTTCGAGCCTCACGACGACAGCGACCGGCAGGCATTTTGGGGGAGCGGTGCGATATGGCTGCACTTCTGGCGGACCACGGAAAAGTTTGCCGTTCTAGATTGCAGCTGCACCTAGGGATTGCAACGAGCAACGAATTTTGCAAGACATTTCAGTTCTGCCGCAGCGAATGCGATTGCGAGCTTGATGAGTATCGCTGCTGCTACATAACCTTTTACTTGCTTCTCGTACTGTGTGTTATGCACAACTGTGGGTGAGGGGCTTATCACTGTTCACAATGATTTACAGCCGATACTTGAGCCGTTTGGGGTGATTTACTTGGAATTCACGATGTTTTGCTCGTAAATTGCATACTTTTGTTCCGCTGTCGAGAGAAGGGCAAAACGATTCGATATTGAGCTGCTTTAGGGCTTCTTAAGCGCTACCAATAGGATTGATAGTTTTGTAAACCAAGTTTGTCCAGATTGCAGATTACATTCTTTCCAGCATATTAAACGTAGCCAATGTTGTAACTAGTTAGTTTTTATTTTTCATTTTGTGCATTTCACACATTGATGTCTATTGATGAGTAAAATTGGCAAAAACCTTGAGTCGACTCCGATCCGACTCCGATAATTTCGGAACCGACTCCGGAAAGGCTTGAACACGAAGTACATGCGCAAAATGAAAGACAAAAAGCATAATTAAATAAAATGTCTGATCACAAGCACATTACATCCCGGACGGCTCCAGTTGACATCGACCGACTCCGATTCCGTTCGACTTCGATCGACTCTGGACGACTCCAAACGACTCCAAATGACTTCGGACAACTCCGGATGATTCTGGACGATTCCAGACTACTTATACGCCGGAGGGTTATTAGTGGTTCTCATTTTTCCGGAGTCGGAATCGTACTAACAATTCTGCTTTGGTCTTGTAATGCTACATATCCTAGTTATCGTGCTAGATGCCTGCCTTTCGGGCAAGAATCTTCACAACACAGGGGAATGACTCCTCAGTCTATCTCTTTACATAAGCATATTAACTGTTCAATTGACGCTCGTTTTCTCCTAGTAGAAACTTAAGACCAACAGCATTATTTAGCACCAAATGTAGGTCGACAGAATTTGGTTCTAAACATCGATTACATTACAGCAAAGAAAATATCAGTACATATTGTTCTTTGTACAACATTTCAACGTTAGTGTAAGTAATGTTAGGTTAATTTTGCAAAGTAACAAAGTAGGTTATCGAATAAAAAGACAAATAAATATCAATCTGTCTTTTTATTCGATAACCTAGAGTGCGTGTTTGTACTTTGTTCTTATTTCGTTATTTCTGATGTTCGTTTCGATTAGGTTCGAGGTTACTCAGATTTAGTAAAAAGCTAGATTGTATTAGATTAGACTACGATTAACATCAATATGGCTTCGGTTTAATATTTCACAAGGTTTTTTTGTCTCGTACTCGAAATTCTGTGCGAAATTTGTGCTTACAGCAATTAGTATAATCAGTCTATACCTACTGACAGTGCGGATCAATTGTTCTCATTACAATTTTATCCGTGAAAAATCACATTATGATTTAACAATTGTTTCATCCATGGAATGTAATCACTATACCTAATAATTTCGTTACACTGTCGTGGAAATTGCATACAATTGATTGTAGCTTAACATCATGATTCCAGCGCTCTACACACACAACACGATTGTAGTTTGAGCTTAATGAGCTTCAATTATAAAAACAATGATGCTTAATGCTATGTCCCATGTGTTCATCGTTTGGAATTTACTGCAAAAAGTTGCACAAAGCACTGCCTTTCCTAGTGCACACACACAAAAAAGGGAACCAACAACAACAACAATGCTATAACAATATGGACTGTGACGAAACGACTGTCAATTAACAATAAGTAACATGAAGCAAGTAAGAAAAAAAACAAGAATGAACCAACTAAAGCCCAAAACAACCGAACGGAAGCGATACCTACTTTAAAAAACCAGCTCACATACTGTCGCCGTCTGTCAGCGGGATGAGATTTTGGCAGGTCCTCTGGTCCTGCCAACAATACTCGCGTCCATCTCTTGTATCCATGATGCATGGGAGGCTTAAGTGTGTCAATGAATAAAATATAACCTTTTTCCCATTAGTTTCCTTCCCATCGCTAGGGAGAGCGAGAGGGCAGAGAACAAACAAACGGGTCAAGCGACCCTGTCAAGTGATGCTTCCACTCGTGTTTGCGAACTAGAAAGTCCAAAAAGAAGCAAAAGCACTGCCACAAAGGAACTAAAGCACTGCGTACAGTTTCCCGTGTGCGGGCGAAGCTGTCAAATGGTGGAATTCAATTAGCTCACCTTCACTGCCGCACCCGTATGTGAACGGCCGTGTGTCTTCCAGGCGAAATCCGGCACCTAGATCGACACGACTAATCGAAAAGATGTTCCTGCTCTCTATTTTTTTGTTGCTTTGAACTCCTCGAGGGGGATTTGCCGTCTTGCGTTGCCGACTGCTGCTGAGCTCCCGGATCGAATCTTCTTCAGTTTTAAGGTGACAATTCGATTTTGACCTGCCTACATAAATCATCCACTAAGTGGGATGGGCTGGTAACGCTAAGGCCCCTCGCCCAAAGTGGCCCAAGGTAAAGCGGAATTGCGAAGGTTGCGCTCTGCAACCGATCAGCTCAGCTCCGAAATTCGGTCATGATTTATGTTTTCGCCGGAACATTTTAACTCCTTCTCACCTGGCCTAACACGCACACCGACAGACATATTTTGCTACAGGAAACAGCGATAACGATAACGGAAGGAAAAAGGGGTGAGCGGTATAGAAAGGGATCACGGTTCGGCAGCAGGCGTACTAACCAGGCGGAATCAGCACACGGTAGCTTGTTTGGGAAATGCGGAAAACCAAAAATCGACCCAACCCTTTCTCATGGTTTTAAACACGATGGAAGGGGGAGGGGGGGGAGGCAGTATAATTTGATTTATTTTCTGTATGAATTCAAAATAGCAGACAAGCTCTTGTGACAAACATACAAACACACACACATACAGACAAACAACCCGGTATCGTTCGTCGTCTGTGCGCACGCTGTCTTGGAGTTCGAATGGCTCGAAGCATCACAAAACGTCTCAGTCTCTCAAGGCTTTCTCAGTCAGGCCGAGTGGGATGTGAGGGGGCAAATAATTGCTGCCCCTGTCCGGGTGGTAGATTTTGCGGTTCCATTCCTCTCACTCAGTGCTCCCTACACTGGGGGAGATTTTTTACAGCCCTTCTGGCCCATCCAGGATTTACGTGTTTTCCATTCACAATTCAGGTTCACCATTTTTTATTTTTTTATTTTGCGTGAAGTTCCCAAGAACCAAGGCTTTACCATTGGGACCGTGCTGGACTACAAAATCATGAAACGGTGATTTGGAAGCTTGCTTCGAGGCGTCCCGTTCACAGCCGTCCGGCCAACGGCTAGAGACACCGTTTATGCGTCCGGTCGGTCTCTCCCGCGGCAAAAGCGCAAGACGAAGCGTTCAAAAAAGTGGTGAGTAATTTATGTGATTTTTATAAATATTTATGTAGCCTCGCATCCGCTCCCTGCCATCCAGGTTCGGCGCCAGAAACACAGAGGATGGTTAATTATGGGGTTTTGACGTCGTCGTAAGGCGCACTGGAATTCAAATTAAGGCACCGTTTCGCCATTTTTCCGCGCGCGACGGACACCGCTCAGTTCTTTCGGAAACGGTCGTGGGGGGGTGGGGGACAAAACCACAAATGATGTACCTGCAAGCTGTTGTTGGGAAGAGGGGAATGGCGACCAGAAGGGGAATCTTCCATCCGGAATCTTGAGCACACGATTGCGGGATGTACGCTTTTCGCTGCGGAGCGAATCTTAAAAAGCGAAGATGTCTCATTACACTGTCCGGTGGGGATCTTGTTGTTTTATTTTTCGTCCTTGTTTAATCCATCAACATTGGTCGGGGAAAGCGGGAAGCCCGGATAGGGAGCAGCGGCTGAAACGAAAACATGCGTACCTGATGCCGTATGCAGATTGCAGACTGTCCAAACGCTGGGCGTGTGGTCGACATGAAGGGAAAACAGATCCACACAGCGACATAAAATAGCGTCTCATTATCATATTAAATGCACGATTGAGTGTACCACCTGTAGTCGCTGAGCGCGCGCTTGCCCAACACTTGCGTACACTCGCCACATTGTGGATTATAATGTATTCAAATTTTTACCTAGTACACGGTACACACTTCGGCGTACCACACGCTGCAGAGAACCAGCTGGCGGAACATCGTTCCGGTCCGTGCGCTGTGGACGATCGAGAACGCAACAGAAGTAGCAGCAGATGCATTCAGGGGGCTTTGGTTTTGTGTTTGAATTGTCAGGTAAGTATGGGTTTTTTTTGTTGTTTCGCTTCTCTAACGTTCAAGTAGAATCTAATCATGCTAAACACGGTTACGAAACTCACGACCACGCGTTTTATGTCCAACGAGGTACACCTTTTAGGACATTAGAGCTCTTGGGCTCTTTTGAGAGAAGAACAAATCTGAAGATGTCTCCAATCAAAACCGAAACGAGACACACACAAAAAAACAAACAAGCATAAAACAAGAAAGCCAATCAACCTTTACACAGGCAAAAGCAGCTTTTCTGCGTCCCTTCGTACGCCCTTCGCACAATTAACTCAACAATTGGTCGGCCTTGTGCTCGCGACCATATTGAAAGTGGCTCAGCAGCAACATCCTACCATTGTTTTACCGCTTATATGTTTTTTTTTGTTCACGTTCACGTTTGTTGTTGTCTTCTTTGCCCTTCCTCTTTCATCATCATTTTAATGATGCCGTTTGAATGCTGTTAAAGTCCTAAAGTTGTTTCTGGCGCCCGCGTCACCGCCCTGCATGGTGTGTCGCAAGGTGCAGCAGGACTTTCGGTTCTAGGAACCCTCCAAAAGGGGGAGGGAATGGCATAGAAGAAAAAACAAACACGGACAGCATCACGCAAGTGCCCCCGATCAGTATCGTCTCGTTACGGTTCATTCAATTTAAACTCCTCAATCCTCCTTAACTTCCAGCCAGCCGGGACAATCGGGACAGTTTTTCCCACCTTTTTTCTTTGTTTTTTTTTTACTTGCTTTAAATCGCTATTCAGGCTGTGTGTGTGTGTCTTCCCAACAACATAAATATAGCAGGGGAAAACGAACGAAGCCCCCGAAGTTTGATTGCCTGGCGAGAAAATTGGAGCAACGAAAACGCATTTTCCAACGGCGCGCACGGTTTCGACGCAAACGGACCAATTCTCTGAGGGCGTTCGAGCGAATCCGAAGGAAAATCTTAATGCCCGACCATCCGGACGGTAGGGCACGGAAATGCGGTGCAAACAGGCTCTTAGGACACGCAATCTGTCCCGAGGAATCTCACCGAAAAAATACAACAAAAAAATCCCAACAAAACTGGCAAAAAGAAAGAATCACACAGAAATCTGCTCTGGGGAAGTACTTAAATTACACTTAAAATACGATGTCCGCAAGTGTCTGGTACCGCCGGGAGCAAAACCGGGGAGGGTCGAGAGAGATATATATGTGCGTATCGGTGGACCTCGGACGGTTCACCCCGAGCATACACACACAAAGGACATATTCTAATCTGATTAACTGACATTATTAAAAACGCCTCCCGCGGTGAAGGCAAGCGCCGGCCCGTTAACGGCGACGTTATTTACGCGGCCACGGCCACTCCAACGTGCGGACTTCGCACCGCTTCGGGAGCACAGCGGGCCGACCATTGTCTAGTTTGAGAAATTAAATCTTACCAAGGTGTACCTACCAGCTCCATCTTCCATCAGCTTGTGCCCACGCTGCACAACGACCCGCTCTGGACGCTGGGCATTATTTAAAGTCCCTAAGTGTGTATGTGTTTTCTTTTTGTCTTATCGCTTTGTTTTGCAATGTGCCACCAGTGTTGGATCGGCGAATGGGGGAGGAAGATTGGAATAGGAGCAGTGCGCTTAAATTTACGGGAGCATAATTTAATGAGCACCACCTCCCACCCGTTGTCCTTCGCCACGAGACGACCACTCCGAGCATTCGACTTGCCGGGCTACCGTTTTCCGCAGCTTCCATACTGTTTGTTAATTTATTTTTTTTTTTTTGCTCGTTTTTTTCTTCTGGACATCCTCCTCCGAGCTGGAGGAACGTGTCGCGTGCCTACTGTGATTTTATACAATTCATTCGGAGACAGAAAAAGAAAGAGAAGCAGAGCAAATGTCCTCGTAAGAGGGAGCCCTCCAGTACATTTGAACACTGAGTAATCTAGAGAAAGACACAAAAAATAACTTTGTGTCACATTTGAAACAGAAGC
>AXCO02010168.1:0-11494 GCA_000473525.2 Anopheles melas
ATAAAAACTATAATATGAAACGAGCCGGTCTCGTAGTACAGTTGTCAACTCGTACGACTTAACAACATGCCCGTCATGGGTTCGATCCCCAAATAGACCGTGCCGCCATACGTAGGATAGACTATCCTGCTATGGGGGGAATTCAATTAGTCACTGAAAGCCAAGCCCCACAAGTGGTACAGGCAGGCCTTGACCGACAACGGTTGTTGAGCCAAAGAAGAAGAAGCAGAATATGAAACAATTGTATGGCTACATATTAAACTATTTCCCTAAATGGAATAAAATAAAAAATAAATAAAGGAATCATGTTTCAGAGAGAAAGAGATTTAACACGATGTCGTGAAAAGCGAGGGATAAATGTAATTGTTTCATTCTGTAGTAAAGCGAATACAATATCAATACGTTCTAAACACTTTGGTAAGTCCAATTCCAACATTTGTTATGATATGGTTATTAATTGCTAATTTAAATATTTTCCGTACCAACTTGCATACCCGCAAGCAGACTGTACGATGGGCCCAGTTGAGCCGAACCGAATTGTGTAATTTTTCAAGTTGTAAAACACTTACAACGTACGTCGCTCGAGTATCCTCAACAAAAGAAGAAGAAAAACAAAACGTCAACCGACTGATAAGCAATGGCAA
Organism: Anopheles melas; assembly: GCA_000473525.2. Classification (NCBI taxonomy): domain Eukaryota; kingdom Metazoa; phylum Arthropoda; class Insecta; order Diptera; family Culicidae; genus Anopheles; species Anopheles melas. The sequence continues at coordinate 645 of AXCO02010168.1, forward strand.
ACAAATCGCGTGTAACAATCGATCGGCTTGTAAAAAAAAAGAAAAGCTTTTATCACCCCCTGCTGCACCGTGTACGCGGAAGAACGCGCAAACGTGCGCGCCAGCGATCGTGACCCTGAAACGCGCACAATTTCGAGGATCACCTTCTAACTTCCGCAACAAGAGCGTCTGCGGAGCGTCGTTATCAGTGACAGTTTTAAGCGTTTGCCGTACATGCCGGTAAAAACCCTTCGGCATGCGTCGTTTTGCTTGCTCTTATCGCTTCGTTGTTGTTCTCGCGAGATGTGGGCTTGGTTTCTCTTACACTATCATCGTAATAACGCGCCGAGCATGAGATGATGCTGCACGCACATCGAACAATCTTTCCCATGCACTCTCTCTCTCTCTTTCTCTCTTCCTCTCTCTCTCTCTCTCTATATATATATATTTTTCTATCCCTGGAGAGCGATCAAGCGATCGAGCGAGTGCCTCAATCTTATTATAAATGAAAGTGCGTCGATCCTACCGCTCCACAGTAGACATGTGCGATTCGTAACCAACGCCAGCAGCGTAGCGTGTCCCCGTAAGCGTCGTGTGCTACGAGTGCCCGGTACTACACCAGCAGCGTAGCATCTCTGTGTGTTTCTCGTTCGATCGTGCAGTTGTTCGTGTTGGTTTGTCTCCAACAAATTGGTACTCGCTCGGTCGGTACAAAACAAAAGCACCCAAAAAGCAGTGTGAAGCGTAAAAAAAACACCAAAAGCAACAGCAAACAAAATGACGATCAACGAGCGTACGACGCTGCTGCCGAAGGAGTACCAGAAGACGTACAGCATCACCATCCCGCAGGACGATCTGAACAACAATGTCAGCAACATCACCGACGACAATGGCGTACTGTGCGAGTAGTAAGTATCCCTAAGTAACAGCCTGAGGGCACACCAAGCCGTACCGCATCATATCGGTGAAAACAGTTGCTACTTTGTAGTTATGACCGTTCGATACGATCTACCGCTTGTACCACTTATGCTTACACCAAAGTGTGGTGAAGTACATGCCCACGCCTTGCTTCGACAATCGCATTGCCACCACCTCCCATTGCAAGCACCATTTGTCGATCGTTATCGATGAACGGCGGCAACGATACGACAGGTAAACAGCGTAACAGCGGTCGTTGTATTACCTTTCGTGTCAATTAGCCTATCTCTGGTAGATTGATTTGCAGTACCGCCTCGTTGATATGGCCCCATTAAACTGTGCGTGTGTGTGCATGTGTGTGTATACTTCTGCTATACGCTCTTCGGCTCTAGTGCGCCACCCGGATTTCCGCTCACTGTTTATAGATTGCTATTCATACGGTGATGTATAGCAAACAAATTAACCTTATTACTCGTTGGAAGCAAAGGCAAGGATAGTATCATTAGGGTCGAAAGCCTTATCGAACAGATACACTGTCGCTATGCTTCTGAAAACACATAAGCACCGGATTTAACCTTATCGTAACGCCTGTAACGCTTGCAACGCTTGTAGTGTTACCCGTTGGTTACTAAAACGACAGCAGAGAACAAATGCGAAACAGTCGTAGCAGCCGCTGGCGTTAAATTAATAGCAACGATGGAGCCCGTGTTGAAGTGTGTCCCCTGCTTCCAGTACGATTGGGAGAAATTGTTGGCAAAACATTTCCCCCTAAACCAACTAACCTGTTTTCTCTGCGTTCTCTTTCAGCGACAGCTACGCACTGACGAAGGATGAGCTGAATAAGTACATTGACGACCCCTGGTGGATCAAGATGCGGTACTGTTGCTTTGCTACCTGCTGGATTGTATGTCTGATTGCGCTCGCCATCTCGCTGTACATTGCGGCGGATGCGCTGCAACACGACGTCTGCCTTACGCCGCTGACGAACAACGGAACGTCGCTCGGCCCGGCCGACCTCAGCATCAGCACCAACGCCATTCCGCTCGTGGCGGACGATGCTGTAAGCACGCCGCCCTCTTCGATCGTGTTTACCCTGCTGAACCAACCAACGTCGTAGAGGGCCCCCGGTGGTGGTAGCAGAACGGATTGTTTCCGATCCGTCGCATCGCTGTGATTTTCCACACTCGGACAAACGCCAACGCGGGAAGCCGATGGCATTATTTATTCTGATTATTAGACGCTATCGTAGCAAATAGTAGAGTTATTGCACCGGGACCGAGAATATCGACATATGCGTCACGTGTTGTCCCGGCAAGGGCACGCGCAAAAGCCGGGAATCTGATAGCTTGGGCACGTGTGCCGATCTCGATTCGATCGTATCCGGTTCTAGTGCAGGTTTTCCAATGCATCTGGAATCGGGTGAGGATCGCTACTGTCGAAAGATGATGTAACGCGGTGGGACATTTACTCAGCCCCGGCTAATGTTTACGGTTAGCCCAGCGATGAGAGCCGTTTGTTGATCACGCATCGTTGCATCCCGTGCAATGGGATGACATTGATGCCTATTTGCATTGCTGAGATTAGTGGCGAGGAAGCTTTGTATACGTGAGATTGATTGTAAGCATCTTGACAATAAATAAACGACATGTATTTGATTTTAAACAACTGTTTGTGGGGGTCATTTACATTACTGCCATGTGTACCATATGGTTGGCATTAGAGGCATGGAAACATAGACCAAGACAGCGGAAACATTGATGCAATATAAAATATCACAAAATTATCAATTTACGTAAACTACTTCTGAAAAGTTTGGTTGCATCTAAAATAGTCAATTTCATGTTTTCATTGTATGGTCAAGAGGCATCAAGAGGCATTGTATGTAAGGTGCTCCATCACGCGTTCAACTACGTCAGTCGCATCTTTTTTTGTTACCAAATTTTTGATAATGCGACATTAAACCTTAAATGTAAACGTCACAATGATTCCTAGTCCTTTTTTGTTTGCTCTTTGCCTATCAACAACGTTGCCCCCGGTGCATGGGAACATACGTGCCGCGTACTTCATTGGCAGGCGTGTAGTTCCAACGACCCTACCATTCGTCATCTGGTACATTCCACCCCGGAGCGTGGCGTAGCTTCCGACGGGTCGAAGGTCAAGGTCCTCTTCCGGAGCTTCCAGCCCCGGACCTGTCGGCTATTGTTTTTTGTTTTCCTCCCCATTATTTGCCCATTCCCCCACAACCGCGAACAGTGCAACAGCTGTAACAGGCTTATCACCATCGGCTAGGCGGCATTTCGAGAAGAAAAGAGTCTGTTTTATGCCGTTTCCTGGCTAGGCCGCTATAGACGCGCTACGTAATGCTCGAACGCAACCGATAATCCGACCATCCGGAGGCAACAAACCGAACGATCCCATCCCGCATTTGATCATATTCGGATGAGCGGTTGAGTCAAGCGAAGGATTGCTTTGCCCCTGCCGGACGTTTGGTCGGAATGGCCGAATGCACTGGATGATGTAACTCTTGTTTGCTCTTTAGTCAGACGCGTGCGTGCCGAACAACAACAAGGGATCGCATGGGGAAATCCTTGCCGTACATTGCATCAACCGCTTTCCAATTTCAAGGCACCGTGCATCAACTGTTTGTTGCTCTATTGATGACACTATCATGTGCATGGCACGTGGCAATGTTAACTTTATATAGCTTCAAAATGTGTTTCAAACGCTATACATTATATATACTATCATGTTTAGCAGATGATAATAGTATCTTAGGGTTTGTTGGTTGTTTTTTTTTTTTAAATCAAACCACTTCAGTTCTCTTATTGAATATACGTGCAGCATGTAAACACTGCATTCAAAGATTAATTAAACTTTAATGCAGCTTACTTAAACTTAAACTTTAATTGAACTTTAATTAAAGCATATGTTTAGTGTGATCATCCGATGACGACATCCTTCCAAACCGAGCACGGCACGGATTGGCCGAACCTGCAGCACCAGCCGTCAGCCCCTGGGACAATATACGCTTGTTTGCCGAGCACAGAGACGGGTAGTTCCCTCGGTTTTTGCCACGGAAACATGTGTAATCGACATTCCAATTTACGGCCACTCGCTCTTCACACTGCCACTTGACAGTTAAGGAAAAGTGCAATCAGTGTGCCCAAGTGGCTTAGGGCTGCACGCGTAGCAAAGCACAAGACACGCTATCAATTAACCTTGAAAAGAAGCACCGCGCGTTAACAAATCCCTCATCATTAGTAGAACTTATCGGTACGCCACTCGGAACCACGTGTTTAAAGTTGAAGTAAAAGGAAATGGCATTAAGCGGTTCGCCTATTTGTACAATTACTAATTTAAGCTGTTTCGTTCGAGGAATTCCCTTGCTAGGAGAGCAAAAATCCCCTCTCGTAGTTTGTGCTACTTGGGAAGCCACCCCGCTCGACTCCTCCACCACGTTTCATGTTCCTTTGTGCTTCCCGAACGTTCCTCTTTGCTGCCGAACCTTTTCGAGGCCCAAGTGGGTCACTAATTAAAACACGGCGTCGTGTTTAATTAAGCTCGAGGCGTGTCTTAGCTCCAAAACAGACTCATTTTCACTCATTAAGTTCGAGTTTTCCCCGGTCAGCAGGAGCGTGTAGCAGGTAGCGCGTAGCGTCCTGGTCCAGGAATTCGACAAGACAGGAGAAAACTCTACTGAAAGACACCCTCGCACACATACACGGGGACAATGCTTTAATTACTCGCCGTTGCAATCGGTTTCGGCAATCGGGTTCGGGAAAATGTGGGCTGAGCGTATAGGGAGGGTGCGTGAAGAAGAAAGTTCGGGAAAAGGAGCCGAATGGTAGAGCGAATGCGCGTTTTTTTTGCCTCCCATTCCGGTCAAGAATGGTCAGCTAGATTGGATCTATTTTTGTTTTTAGCTCGGTAACGGTGTTAAACCATTTTGGAAGCGATATTGATGCTTTTGGTATTACAATTTTCATTTTAATTCGTTTAAGAACCAAATTTCCACAATGCTACTGCTGCACCCGTCACTGATAATGCCGTTTTCAACACATACAGGGTGTTCCAGGAATTCTCATTGCTGTGGGGCTCTTCATCAACTCTTTCTTAAGTGAAATGAACTTAATGTAATGGGAATTGGACTCTATAGCATACCTGTTGGACAAATCCAATAGGAATTTCCAAGAAGCCTGTCCAAAAAGGCAGACAGAGTTAAATTTCCCACATATGAAGTTCACTTCCAATAGGAAGTTCCTCTAAATGGTTCACCATCCATCCCATATGCTCCCCGCTAAGCAAGCCATGTCTACCCTAGAAACGAAAAATCTCTACACAAACGCTGTGCCGCTGTGTGTGAGTGACGGCGGGTTTTCAAGGCAGCGATAAATGTTCGTCTGTCACACTACCAGGCGAACAGGTGCAGGAGCAAACAGTGGCGCTACGTTTTTGGTCACCAAGGCAACCGAAGCTCTATTCATTTGAGTGATGTTGTAGAGTGCAAGAAGTGATAATGAGCACGTAAATTAGGGAAGTTTTTTGGTACAATCATTATCATTATCATCATCATACACAACATAACACCTACATCACTGTGGTACGAAATTAAAGTCCTCTCACTACTAAATATGCTCCGCTTGTAGCAAACGTTACAGAGCATAGCCTGACCGTGCCGCTAGCTGCGTTATCAGCGCTCCACCACCGAGCACAACGGAACGGAAGCGAGCGGGAAAAAGGGGTGGGACGGGGGGCAAAACGGTCCATGAATCACACGCCCGCACCATCTTTCTCTCCCGGTGGCCGCCGCCGACTCCTGCGCGCCTGGTCAAAACCGAGTGAAATGATCACTGACTAAAATAGAGAGCAGCCGAAGCAGCAGCACCAGCAGCACGCCCGTTACCATCCAACCAACCGCAGAGGCAGCGGTAGTGTATGGGGCTTGTTTTGTGTGCATATCGTTCGACCGACGAGATCATGGGAGGCGACACGTGGTAAACATGCTTCTTCACATGTCAAACGCACGCGGACAACGTTTGGCTTCGGTAAAACCCACACCCCACTTGGGCGGGCATGCGCAGTTTGCTTCTACGCACTGCACTGTGTCCCGGTTTTGGCGGGGTTGTGCCGGAAATATGCGATGCACCAGGAGCGAACTGCATCCCGCAGCCGTTTCAGGGGGTATTCTAACGCGACGAACGGGATAATGAATATTTATGTTTAATTGTATTTTAATGTCATTTCTATTCGAATAAATTGAGGGAAAACTATGTGAAGAAACTTAAAATTATATTTTATTTTTATTTGACCATTTCTTTCAGCTCTATTTGCTTTAAAATGCGTGCAAGTTGAATAAAATTACTAAATCCATCCAATTAAACATAACCGCAATAGAACGCATCCTTTACTGGTTGCCAGCGTCCCCCAGCGTCCATTTGTATGTGCATCCAGCATCGCGCAGCTGCATTCGTACGCCACCGGTGCAATACGGGCCAGAAACGGCCAGGCCGCGTCCCCGCTTGGCTGCGCTCCTGTTCGTTCACGAAAAACCGACGGCATTCGGGAGCATCTTACGACGACGGTTTTTTACAAAAATCATCATTCTCAGCGGCATCCCTTCCCTACCAATGTTCAACCAACCACACAGATCACAGATCCTCTACCGTTGCTCCGTTGGCCAAAATATCTTAGCGCGTTGATGGGGGGGAGGAGAAAAAATATACGCCATGCCTTACGCGCTTCTTACGCACCATAGAGACACACGTGTCTCAAACCGTAACGCAGCGCAAGGATGCGTGCACGCGTCTTACGCGACGACGATGGCACTACGCAACACTACGCGCACACACACACGCGCGTGCAACGGTGGGGATGCGAAATTTCCGAACAAGGAAAACTCCTTCTCCACCCCCATTTTATCCAGACATGCCAAGGTAGAAGATGTGTTGGCAGGCATTGCACCCACGGAACAGGCCTGGCTGCAAATGGCATTACACAAAACGACGCCAAACGCGACGCAATTAGGTGCGATGCATCCTTCCAGCCAGCGAGGCCCGAGCGATGACAGCGCAGTGGCGGGAAAATGAGCATAGCGGGACAATCAATTATGCATTGCACATCCCGGTCTTTCCGGGTAGATGCACACCGCACAGCGAGCACACCAATCAAACAGCAACGAAAAACGAAACGAACCGGCCCGGCCCGCGTTACCCGACAGCGCAGGACACAATCGCAAATGTCCCCATGGCGTTCCAGCGACCTGCGACGCCCAACCAACGCGAGGCTCGATTGAATAATAAATGAATGCACGAATAAAACAAATTAATTAGCGTTCGGCAAACGAGCCACCAGGGCACCATTTTCGCGCTGCGCTTCGATTGGCTCGATTCGATTGTTTTGGACGATTGGGTGGCGCATGGAGAGGTGCAGCATTGCTCGTACGGTGGGTTTGGCAACTGTTGCAATTATTGTACCGCTTATTGAAGGGGAAAGCAGCTGACAGCGAACGGCTGGTGGAGGAGTATGTGGGGATGTGGGAAATAATAAAATATAAAATGTTATACAAATTTTGCTAGATGAAGGAAGAAAGTTTATTACATATTATGGTCCACATTATGCATTTATCTATTTTTAGTTAAATGAGAAAAGAAATCATTTTGATTCAACTAATAAGCACTAATAATAACGCATGGGGCGGTCCCATGGTACAGTCGTCAACTCGAACGACTCAATAACAAACCCGTCATGGGTTCAAGCCTTTAATAGATCGTTCCCCCGTAGCAAGGATTGACTATCCGGCTGCGTGGTAATGAATTAAGTCTCGAAAGCCTGTGTAAGCCGGGCATGTGGCCGCTCAGGACATTACGCAAAGTAGCAGACGAACAACGCATTATTTATAACAAAGATACTATTAGGTACCGTATTGCTTTGAATTACGAACACTCAGGGCATTTCTAACAATTTAATATTTTCTTACTAATTCAATTTGTAATCGATCAAACCCTTGCATAACTCACTTTAGTAAAGCAAACCTTCTACGTTTGAGAAAGAATAAAGATTTTCAATAATTTTCCTCGAAACATTGCAAACAATCGTAAAATTGCAACGATATGTTGATTCATATTCCGGACAGTTTCGAGATTCGAATTTGCTGTACCGTCAACAAGCCATTTTTCAAATCTTGCTTCAAATATCGCTGTTCTCTTGTTATGATCAATGTGTAAAAAATATGAGTATGCAATTAATTACCATTTACTTCGGCTGTCCGGAATTAAAATCAAGACAAACAAAATTGCTTCAAATTCCGGTATTCCAGCATTAAATACGTGTTTTAGTGAAATTTATAACACAATATGTTAAAACACTGTTATTATCACGTTTGATATCTACTTCTAAATCTATGAATTTTGATGTACTTTAATGCATTATTTTAATTACGATTTTAAATTAAAAAGTGACAAGACCAGGCGCTCGATAGAAAGAAATTCAATAGAAAACCTGATGAATGTCCGGAATTTGAAGCTGATCATAATTTGAATCATAACGGTACAATAGTTTTAAATTCTTCAGTTAATTGACCGTATTAAATAAATCGTTCATTTGATTTATTTTACTATTTTTACTACCCTTTTACATCCTTTTTCAAATATAAATATATTTTCCCATGGATTAAGCAGGTTTTTTTTGCAAATAATTATTTCCTTTTTAATTCATTACACATATTACCTAGAATTTAAAAAAAAAGATTATAACAAAACTATACTCCAATTTTGCGACCAAACGATAATTAAAAAAATGGCCACAGATACCAACACAAGCAATAAGCAAAGCCGTCCCCGTAATGTGCAGCGCTGCAAACCCAAAATGCCATGCCACTCACTCGCTCAATGCTCATGATCCGGCGAGGTATTTAACAAACAAAAAGCTGCACACAAATACAGTCGCATGTTTCATTATCGCGCATGTGTTCCCCGCCGGCCCCATTGCCACCCGCTCCAACACAGAACGAGAGAAAAACGGTCGTTAGTCGTCCCACGAAAAAAAAAAAAAAGGGAGTGCAGGGGAGGGACGGCGCGCTACACTAATTAAAATCATATGTATCACATAACGGCAACAGTTGCACCAGCATCCCCAGCAACTGCCCGGGCCCACCCACCTGGACAATGGTGCAATGAGCTGGTGCAGGCAATAATATAATAATTGTTGGTGCCTCCTGGTGCGCATCGGTCCCGGTGAATCGACGAAATTAATGAGTCGTTTATCGCAACTACAGCTGGCTCCTTACACACCGTCGTCGTCGTCATCGTCGTCGTCGTTGGCGTGATTATTATTTAATTAGCATTATCTTAATCGGTCACACCGCGCAAAGAATTCTTTTCCAAGAGCACGGGGGACGAGTGCACGTTGGACTTGTGCCGAATTTTTGGGGCCATCTTTTAACCGTCACCCCTTGGTCTAAGCTCCAAAAAAATCCAAACGTTGCACCCCACCACGAACAACAACAACAACAACAACAAAAGACACATTTATTATATCGCTCCACTCCACGGGGAGAAAGCGGTGCAGCGTGATAACGGTACGGGGGTGCAACTGTTTATTGCACTTATGGTTTTGTTTGCTCATTTGCACTTCTGTCCAATCGGCCGGGGAAAGGGCAGGAAGGGTGGCGTTGTGGGTGGAGTAGTAAATGATCCCTTGGCAGCAGGAACGACCCACTCACACACACACACACACACACACACACACACACACACACACAAGGTGTGTCTTCCGTGCGAATGCAGCTAACGGGAACGCACGCACCCGGGAAGGTAACACCGCGACGCGTGCCCATTCATCCATCCGTTCATATACACACTGGCGCGCGCGTGTGTGTTGTGCTCCTGTTCAAATGCTTGCAAAACACACAAAAAGTGTCCAAAACAACAACAACAAACAAACTAACTAAACCGATCAGGACGACCTTCATCCGGCGCTGCGGCTCGTGCACTCGACACAAATGGCGCGTGTGTGTGTGAGTGTGAGGCCACTCCGTTATCGAAACCACTTGTTGCGCATATGCATTCGCGTACGGTGCATAATAAACGTGTTCAGCTGCGTATTACTAATGTCCCAAAATTGATGTCCCATCCATCCGAACCGAACTGCTCCTTTCTCTCTCTCTCTCTCTCTCTCTTTTTCTTCCGGGGGGTGAAAGACCGTGTTCTGCGGGTGTGTTACAGTACCAGGCACCTAGAACAATCGTCGTCCCATGAAGAGGATGCACCGGTACTGTGTGATGTGCATCCCGCGTGTGCAGTGGATGCATTCCGCCGAAAAAAACCCTTAGAATCACCGTCAAAGAGTGAGAAAGAGAGAAAGAGAGAAAGAGAGGGAAAGAACGTGCGAAAGAAAGTGAGAGTGATTTTCATCACTCTCTTGTGGGTGTATGTGATGGGCACGTCCATCCCTACGGCTAATGGAAGTGCATAATCGACAGTAGGTAGAGTATCGTGTGTGCATCATCGACCTGCTACTTGATTTGTGTTGCAATCGCACAGTGCTGCGTTGTGCAAATGCACACAGGAGGGTATTCGTGGACGGTATTTGTCGATTCGTTGTTTGCACACAGCCATAGAGCGTGCAAGCGAATGGCAGCGTCTGATGGGGCTCGAATCTGATGATGCACTTCACTGCCTGGGTGCATTCTTAGATGCAATTTTCACAATTAGGAGGCGCGTGTTTAAGGCAAAGAAAAACATATCGCCCGTGTACGATTGTTATTACACTAAAGAAAATACCTTAGTCTATGTCTATGTCTATGTTTATGTTTATGTTTATTTGTCTATCGATGGACAATAATGCCCTCTCGAACCATTTTAGTAATGTTTTACAATGAGTTCTTTATAGTGGATTACAATAACATAGAACATAAAACTGTGCACTATGGAACCAAATTTAACACAGAAACACGA
>AXCO02010169.1:0-11398 GCA_000473525.2 Anopheles melas
ATCAGCTTATGAATAAATTCATACACCTTGGGATAAGCCCACCTGTATATTATATCCACTTTGTTAGCTGCTCGAAAACTGTTATACAATGCAAACAGCTGACAGGCTGAAATTTCAGCCTACCAACTTAAAACGGAAAGGACCCCTTTGTTAGCTTAAACTTAAAACGGAAAGGACCCCTTTGTTAGCTTTTGTAGGGTTTGGATTTAACATAAAATTACATCTTGCAATTAAAAAATTAATAAATAAAACATAAACTAAAACTATTAACTATTTTAAAAAACCTTCAAGATCATGACAATACCATTCAATTGCTAGCCTAGCTCCCCAACAAATGCTATAAAAAGTATATAGAAAAACTAAAGCAAAGTTAATCAATTATTTAATTACTGCTTGATTAGTAGTATACTGATGTCTAGAGTATTTTACTGGGTTTCCCACGATTTATTGGTTGGTTCCTATAAATGTTTGGTAGGCTCCCATATTTTTTTGGTGCGTTCCCACGATTTTTTGGCCGTTGTCCAAAATTGTTTGATCCAATTGTCCAATTGAACCAAAAATCAATGGGATACGATCAAAAAATCATAAGAACGCACCAACAAATGATGGGAACTGACCAATAAATCGTGGGAAACCCTGTAATAGCAACATTTGTTAACTGGATGCTTTCTTTCCTTATGTTTTGAATAGTCAAATTGTATAATACCTTATCTGCTTAAAGGTTTTAAATCACATTTAAAAGTGGTCGTTTCCGAATTATGATGAATGTTTTTTTTATGCCGTTTCCCTCTCATAATTATTTCGCTTTCGAACACGTTTGTGGTGCGTCATGCTCGGACGAAGTTGCGCTTACCAAATCACGTTCCTATCGATTGGATCTATAGCGTAACCTCAATGCAAGCAAACGTCTTACGATTCATTCAGCACAGCGTCTTCAGCCGTATTTTTCTTTCACATCCCGCAAGCAAAAACGTAAACATCATCCCGTAACGCTGTACGTACTAGGGAAGCGTTTCCTCCGGGGCTAATGTGTTTGGGTTAGCATCATACGCGTAACTAGCACTGATTAAATCGCTTCTCTTCCGGGGAGGTGGGGGGGGGGGGTGGTTGCGAAAGAAACGGCCGGAGATGGGTTTATCTTTTCACACTAGATGAAAGAACCCGAACGATTCGTACGTATTTAAACCCAACTGCTAAACTACGATTGAAAGGATACAAAATATTTTTATCCTCTCCATGTTTTACCCGTGGTATGAGGAATATAAAAAAAAATGTGAAAGGAAAAATACTGGACTTACAGTATGGAGATATCGAGGGTATGCTTTAATGCTGATTATATGTCAACAAGGTGGGGAATAGCCATTCAGCATAAAGAGATGAGATCGGACTGAAGTTTTCTTTCCAAATAAAAATGGATTAAAAGGAAAGAAGCTCCTTCATGTTTGTATCGTGCTATTTTAGATGTTGATGATTTGTGGTGCCGACAAACAAGCTTCCAAAATGAAAGTACACAACACTTGCTTATGCTTTATTAGCATGCAATTTTTAGAGGCAAAAATCAAATTTCCAAATTGTACGCCTTTTCACAGCCAGCCCCTGCGACTTCTAAAACTCATTAAAAATTGTGCTCTCCAAAAAGGAAAACAAATTTCAACTCCCATCACCTTCCCTTTCCCCATCCATTTCATCGATCCAAAACGAGCTGAACCAATGCTGGTGCCTAAGCCCTAAGCCTTCACCTGAAGTTGTTTCTTAATTAAGAAGCTTCAACGAGCGCTCGGTGCTCCCGATTATCGACGATAAAATAACAATAGCACACACCCCCCAGTGTGGCCTGCACTATAAACTATCGTTTTCTCGTTTCTTTTCTCCCCATGCCTTTTCCAACTCTTTTGTACGCTTTCAACCGGCTCGTTATCCTCACTCCGACCATTCGCGCGACAGCAGCAGCAGCAGCAGCAACAGCAGCTGAAGGAAGAAAAGAACCGTCACTACAACCACATCAACTCACAGTACACTTTCACGCCCGAGGAGATCAAGTACGACAACAAGCACTACAAGTACATCAAGTACACGACGTACAAGGGCAAGGTAGGTCCGACACACGCGTCACTACAAGCCATTCGCCGCCACCATTCGCTTGCCCGCAAGTGCTGTGTGCGAAGTGCTGGTGCTTTACGGTCCCTGGTATTGCACGAGCTTGGAAAATATTCATTACCATAACATTACCCCCATTTCCGTTCTCATTCTTGAATCTCTTTCTCTCCCTCGCTCTCTCTCTCTCTCTGTCTTTCTTGTCACTCAAACACGGCGGTTGTGTGGAGCAGTCATCAATGCCGGCATCCCGTCAGTATGATGGCTACGGTTCGTCCGGCAGTGGCTCGACCCGCATGACAGGCGAGGACAAGCACAAAATCCGAGGCTACAACGAGGTTCTCGACAAGCCGACCAGCACTGGCAACAACAATGGCAACAGTAAACCATCCAAACTGTCCGGCAGCTCGGCACGTAAGTATTAGCAGTAGCGACAGGGGTTTCCCGTGGTACTGTTAGAGGTGCGGCCGGGGTAGTAGTAGCCTTCCGGACGTTCCAGGTATGCCGTGGGCCAGTTAGTAGCTCAAACGTCATCCGTGTCCGATGCGCACAAACACACACCACACCTACAGGAATACCGACATCACCGGCAAATGTATCCGGGCGGACTTAATTTGACTTTCGAAACACGAAACAGCACCGTTACTGTATGCTGCACGCTCTGCAACATCGCCAATGGCACAAATGGTAAATCGTATAGCTTTCTGCCGGGTACCTATACGCTGCTCAGGGTACTATTATATTTTTGCAACCTGAACAGCGATTTCCGGATGCCTTTGTCTTGGCAAGTGGCGTCCCGCTGCCGGGAGCCGGATTCGTTACGAAGCTAAAAGTATCTAGACAACGGGGCAAAATGTTAAATATTGGTTGGATTGATAATGTTATGGCTGGCTGAGTGCGCAGTGTGTTACCGGTGCTGATATTCAATAGTGTATGCTTATTGGTTTGAACGCATGCATGTTTAGATGAGTTGCCATCCAAAAGCTCGATAGGAAGCGGTATTTTCCCATGTAAATTAACTTATTGGGCCAGCAGTAGATCCCACAAAATCTGTGTCCAAACATATAAACAATCCGTGACGGTTTACGTTTTTCCTTCTGATTGCACGGCAACGACGTCAAGTTATGATGGAATCGTTTTACAATAAATGATGAAATGCCTGGCGCCTCCATTGACGATGAGATACCATGCGCCTCCATCGGTATTTTAGAGCGCGGAACTTCAAACTTTTATGCGTTCTCGAGGGCCGTATATGGTCACAAGAGCCCTATTTTAGTACATAGTGCAGTTACACAAATAACACAACAGAAATAACAAAAAAAAAACATTTATATATTTACATACATTTTATATATTTATTGGAATAAATATATATAATATTTAAATATATTTGCAATTCCAGAATGATGGAATGGTAAGCAATGAAGGTCATTTCTTTCAAAAAAAGACCGATCGTTTATGATAAAATTAATTTTTAAGATATTTGAATTTCAGCTTCTAGGTGAGAAAACGAGACATGCAAACGTTTGATTTCTCGAAATCCTCATTTTCTGTACTTGTTCTGTCTTGTTGTTCGTACAAGATACTTATCAATGCGCACGATGGCCGAACAGCAACGCACATGCTCCAGCATCCGGTCCGCGTACAGCGCCACGATATGCTGATCCACAACGTTTATCTAATCGAGAAATAGTACACCCGTAGCATACTGATTGCATAGAGCCCCGTTTGCCGCATCGTGTTACTGAGCAGGAGAAAAACACAGACACACACACACACAGAGTCATGCAATACAACTGCTTTCATCACGCCGTCACTGTACGCGGAACGAGAATATGAGCTTGTCGAGCACGCACCCATCCCCGTCTGGAGCGGGAGAGTGCGAGGATGCTTTTTTCCTTCATTCGCTTCACCGTGCCTTCACCTTCATCGACCCATTGTGTAGAACATTAAATTAAAAGCGCGCGCAACCGAACCTCCCCCGAGATGGCAGCACTGTACGCGACTCGGCCTTCCTGCATTTGCTTCGATCACAAGCACCCAATGCTCCGTATTGCTCTCAGTGCCAGCGAGTGTAATCCAACTCTGTCTGCAAAAGTGCTCATACAGCACAAATCCACGCATTGTACGGTTATGCGATTTTCTGCCCGCACTTCACCAACCCTTTGCTGTCTTTGCAAGAGGAAAAGCGTAAACCCGCTTGCTACCCGATGCGAGCCGCGAACGAGCAAAGATTTATGGCAATTAAGTATTGTTTAACCTTCTGTGCAGCGGGAAACAGACACAGGCGGTTCGCTGGCACCCGCACAAGAATGGCGGAATGTTTGCTTTAGCGAGACAGTGAAATTCCCTTCACGCTACAATGGCATTAACATGGTACGCTTAGACGCGATACGCCGTGTGCAATATCACGGCCCGAAAAGGCAACGAACGAGCCGTACCATGCCGTACACGAATACACCCTTATTCGGCACGTCACGCACGTACACTGATATCAATACGCTAGATGGAGGGCGGGAGGGGAGGGGAGAAGGAGAGGGGGTGTCATGCACGAGCGAGAGGGTAGGGCAGGATTGAAACAATGTTTAGTTAAGCCAGCCCAAGCAGTTTGCTTGGTGGAAAAGTCATGAAGGTAGCAGTAGCAAAGTAACTCGATGAAGAAAAAAAAACAAGCTTAAAACAAGTCCCCATCCATGGAGGGCAAATTAATCGCCCCCCCCCCCCCCCCTCCCTACACCAGAGTGCGGAAGATTCTGCCTTTTTGGCTCAAAAGTGAAAGCGTAATGAAGTTTGCTTTTAAAGTTTTGCCAAGCACTTTTCTCCGAGCGCTTTGTGGCATGCAGCACATTATCGTTGCGGAAGGTGGAGATTGTGGGTTTTTTTTTATGTGCGACGGGATGCCGACCTTGTGTGTGTGTTTTTTTTTGCACATTAAATAAGATACTGGTCCGGGGGATTAATGTCGCAAATAATAAGTCTTGCTTAATTGGGTGGCCTATTACGGTGATAGGGTGATCGGCCCCCGAAAAAGCTTCGTTCAATTAAACCCTTCCCTTCCCGTTTTTCTGCTGTCTTTTGTCGAGAATGGGCGCAAAAACATGCAACCATGTGCACACACCGATTCATTTGGTTCAATTCTCTTACACGCTCCTCGCTAATTCTGCACGGGTCCAGCCCGGGGTACATTTTAGAAGCCCCGAAAACTGTCCCAATTTTACAAATTATTCTACTAAATTATTCATCCCCAACTAATTAAAGCCACCATTGGTTTTGGTGATGCAAAACACGAACGTCATGTATTTTCCGCACAATCTAGCCCAGCCACCAACGCCAGCCATCACACGGTGCGGGTTTCGGCTAAAGTTTTACACGAAAAACACACCCAACCATTCCCACGCGGTGTGTCCCCTTTTTCTATTGGTCGCGCATGGAAATTTCGTTGATGCTTGTGACTTGAAACTTTTCCTGACCCAAGGTAGCAGCACGAGCAGCAGCGGCAGCAACGGCAGGTATGGCAGCATTTGTGAAATGTCATTACCTATTCAGTTTGTTAAACGGAAGGATTTAACCTCGGCGGTGCTCAACCCAACCACCCCTCATGGTGGCTCGCTGTAGTACGCAGAACTAGCGGTACAAGATAGCGACAACGCTTAATTAACGATGGCGATTAGCAAATCGACGCAATAACTTTCCCACCGCTCATTCGGGCGGGACCAAATTTAAGACCTCCGCACTTTCCTGTCGCGTGGTTCTACCTTTCTACCGTTCAGTCAGTCCTTCCCCCACTCTCCTTCACTCCCATCTCTCCCACTGCTGCTCACTAGCAAGGGCAATTCAAGGTACAACCCCTTTCGGATTTTCATCCTCTCTGACCTGCTTATCTCCTACTATCCTTTACCCAGGTTACCCAGGGATGAAATCGAGCGAATGCAAACCGCAGCAGCTGACTGCCATCGGTAACCGGCTGCTCGACTGGTTCTCGGTCATCATGGCCGACAGCAAGAAGCGGCGCCAGCACCAGCAGCAGAAGAACAAGGTACACTTCCCGGCCGCCTGCAAGCTGGAGGCGCGCTGGATGTTTGGCCATCTCGACCTGAACAACGACGGCGAGCTGTCGACGCAGGAGCTGTACGATCTCGAGCACGACCAGAACGAGCGGTGCATCAAACCGTTCATCGATACGTGCGATCTCGACCAGGACAATACGATCGATCCGCGCGAATGGTGCCGCTGCTTCGAGAAGACCGATCGCCCGTGTGCCGCCGTCCGGCGACGCCTTGGTAACGATCTGAGCGGTAAGTTATGAAGGAGTTGGGGGGGGGGTTCTCCTGCTGCTGAATGGTTTTGTGAGTTTCTTCTTTTTCTTTGTTGGCTGCCAGGATCTTACGCACCCGATTGTGACAGTCAAGGATTTTACAAACCCACGCAGTGCCATCAGGCCGTCGGTGTGTGCTGGTGCGTGGATGAGCACGGTGTCGAGTTTGCCAACACGCGCACGCGAGGCAAACCAAACTGCGGTAAGTCGTTCATTAGTTGCATGTTAGATGCCCGTCAATTTAGTTTATGTTTTGTTTGTTGTGTAATTTTAACATTTAAGTCGTGAGTTCAAGTCTCAACCGTTCCCTCGTAGCAAAGACTGACTATGTGGCTGCGTGGTACTAAACAAGTCTCGAAAGCCTGTTTGGGCCGACTTGCCTCCAATAAATAATGCTCACTCAATTACTGTATGAACCTTCAATCGAAAAGCAAACATGAAAGCTTAATTTAGCAATAAATAGTGAAGCACCATGCGTCTCCATAAAATATAAACTACCAGGCGCCTCCATCGCTAAAAATTCTAACCATTTTCTATGGCACATGTGTCTTTGAGATTTTTTTTAATTGACTTTTGAAAGATAAAACATAAACATTAAAAATTTAATAAATTTTTACATGTTACATGTTCACAATCTTAATTAAGCACTTTTTTTTACTAATGCTACATAATACAAGGACTTTCCCTACATGCCTTTAGTAATGAAATTTATTTCCTTTGCAGAAGAAATCATTAACAACGCCACAACACTGAACTCCGACGACGAGGACACGGAAGACTCGGACGACGATGACGACAGCCAGGAGGGCAGCGCCGATCGTTTGCTGGTGTTTTAAAACGCTCCACCGGTCGGTCAGCAGCAAAACCAACCAATCGATGTGGTTCCTTTAACATTTCTTCCATCTCTATTTGCAATTCCGAATTCGAGAGGGTTCATTACGTTACCGCTTTAGTTACGATTGGAACATGTATTTGTGTTTGTTTCTAAAGAAAAAAAAATCCCCAGAATCTATGCATTCGTTAGATGAATCCATCCAGAGACACCCAAACCCACTGCAAACCCCTGGCTTGCGGGGGGAGAGGCGTATTTTGGGGCGTGTATTAGTTAAGGCAACGTATAAGCAACGGTGGATTAGACAAATCAGCTCTCATTTCCCGTCCTAACCATCCTGTACTGTACCAGCTTAGTAGTACTGGGCTGGGCAGATGGTGTTTGCGTAATATAATTCACTACTAAATGAAACCGTTGTTTAAAGAGAATACCCTGCAGCCCTCCCTCCCCCATCTCCTCTCCGTCACCACTCTGTATCTTCTTTCTTGCCTTCCTCTTTCTTTTTTTCGCTCGTACGCCGCTATTTCGAAGATGTTGGATGTCACCCCAACGTCCGTCTTACTGGGTGCAGTGGAAAATGCGCGAGACGTTTACTGTTTGTTGCATACACATATGCACCGTGTGTAACAATCAGTTCATACCGCTAGAAACTTGGAAACCATACATTCCAGTTTTGCACCAGCACCAGTATGTCGTCTTCTTATGTAAAAGCAACACATCTGTAAGCAGCGCGGCAACGCTTGGAGCTGCATCTGGTAGTTCGTACCCAGTTCGTGGGTGCAATCTTGCACGCGCTGAACGCATTCGACGCGCAACAGACGCGATAAGAGCAGACAACATAAGAGTGTGCGAGATTAAAAAAAGGCAAGAGAGAGAGAGAGAGAGAAGGAGAGAGAGGGGAAATAGAGCGCATGAGAGAGAAAAAAAAAGCTTATGAAAGGAACAGCGACATACACCTTAACTTTTAGATACTAAGCCCAAACAACAAGAACAAAAACAACACTTCTTTAGTACTATCCGTCTTTACTGCTGTAGAAGGCGCTGCAAATTAGTGAGTGTGAATGTTGCATGCCGAATGTTGTGTGAAAGTAACAAAAAAAATTAGAGCAAGCAGACAAACTTAAGCCGGCCAGAAAATCAAGTTTGCAAGGGGGAAAAATCAAGTATTACAAGAGAAGCAGTAGCGACTTTTAGAAGGTAGAGTGTGCAATGCAAATCATATGCCTGTGCAGAATATTGTATGTTTTACGGTTTGTTTGAGCGTCCCTTGCGGGGCCATATACATGCTGTCCATTAGTACTGTCATCAACTAAATTTCGCTCCAAAGTGCTCGTATTTGCAACGGCAAACAACGCTGTTTGCGAGCATCGGTCACTACACACACTACTATCCCTTGAAACAATGTCCACAGCCACGTAGTTTAGTGTCAACGCATAGCACGCTGTACAACTTGTATGTATGTAAGACCTTGCAGGATGTTGCATTTTTGGCACGGCATTTACACCACAAAGCTATTGTAGTAGGCCGAAGGATGAATCACACCGGAGCTACACTATTCATTCGCTTAGGAAGGCTCGTCTGCCATGGTAACATCAGGCAAACGCCTGCTAAGGGGAAAGGAGCGAACAGGACAAATAGCCATTGTATGGATCCCTCTGAAGATGATAGCTAATTTTAAAAGAACACACACACACACACAAATCAGTCCGTTCCGCTCATGCCTCCGCTCGACAAACAGTGTCGCAACACACAGCCGCATCAGTGTGCGTGTGTTTCTTTTCTGTGTATGGTGTGTAGGGTTGTACTAAACGGTCGCTCGATAAGATAAAGTAATAGTAATGGTTACTTGTGCGTTGCACCAGTGCTTTTTTAGGCGTGCGATCAATCTACCGGCAGCGTGCGCACGCGTTCGCTATGATGCAATAGAATGATTTTTGCTTACACTTACTGCTAACCATTGCTAGCACCATTAGGTACGTGGTCAGTACTAACAATTACTCCCGACTCCATAGCATCCAATAGTCCGGCACACATCACAATGCACCATTGACAAAGTGGTGGACGGTTTGTAGAGACGAAAAACTAGTGAAACAAACTACACACAACCCATCAACATACCCCCGCGGTTGCTCTCTACGCGCTTTGCGACGATTTGTCCTTCAACATTTTGACACTCACACATGCACAACACACGTATGCAGTACCAGTACACTACCACGCATTAAATGATCACCCTGCCCATTACGCACCGTACAGCGTACACCAACCGTGCGCGTGTTGCTGCGTATACTTTACGCAGATATTGCAATGTGTGGTGGCCAAAACAAACACGATGGATGGTAGCAATGGATGTACTATTTGAGATAAAAAAAAAAACAGAAACAAACAAAACCAAAATGAAACGATGTTGTAAACCTAGCAGCACACGCAACCGCAGTAGTAATAGGAAGTAAGTCTGCAATTTAAGTTAGGCAAATTCACCAGGAAAGCATGTAGAGCAATGTGCGCTTCATCTGAATGGGATCTAAAATACCTTGCTTGGTGGGACTTGTTTGAACTTTTGAAACACATTTAAAGTGGATACATGTTTGTATGTGTATGTGTCCCTTAACCACCCCCCCCTCACCCCGTTCCTCGCGGACTCATGTCTTTTTAAACAATTCTTCCTGTACACAACGTTCCCACACAAGCACTCGTAGATAAGTAAAATATGGAAAGAAAGCAAGAAGTGTTTGGTTATGTTGATGTATCACGTTTGCGCTGGATGGAGCTTACATTGCGAATGATTCTGATAGTAAACTCGTTTAGTAAACAAACAGCAACAGTCAATAAAAGAACACAAAAACTTAGTCATAATTACCAAACCAATGCATCTACCAAATCAAAACATTTGTCGCTAACTAGAACCACACACTTCATTAGTAATACAAGCAACTAAAAAAATAAAAGTAAGAAGCAACAGTACTAGAGCAACTACCACCACCATCAACAGCACAGCCTGTCAGAGCCGTTTGAAGCAAGCTGTCACTCCGTTTAACTCCTACCACAGCCAACTACGGGAGACACACTTTTACTAAGCCCCGCAAAACAAAAGCCCCAATTCAAAAACCCATCTTGTACCTACCAGTAAACGCTTAATCGCAGCAAACCTGTAATTTCTGCTCCACCCACTGACACAGCTCGAAGAGGAAGAGGGAAAAAGACAGCAGCAACCATTCCTCGTTTTGGTGTTTGTGTATGTAAGTGTGCGGTGTGATCGTGTATGTGTGTGTGTGTGTGTGTCTGTGTATGCTTCGATGAGATAGGGTGAATCACCATTACCACTAAACTAACCGGTTTAAGAAGTAAGAGTAGAATCAGCAAACCACAGAGACAGAGTAAGAGAGAGAGAGAGAGAGAGAGAGAGAGAGGATGCAAAAGGTGTGCAAACCAAGGGGGAGCAAACTTTACCACATAAGCTGAAAGAAAAGGAAAACCATCGGCCGAGGGGGCCTGCGCGCGTAGGAAGTATGCAGCATGAATACTACTGGGTGTGCGGCAGAGAGTGTGTGGGCATGGGCAGGCAAAGCGAACGGCATAACACAAAATAAAATCAGTAAAGTACGACGAATCTTTGGACAGATAATGTGCACCCATCGAGTGTGAGTGGCGCTTTTGTGGTGTATGAAAGAAATAACGGTAAAAGATGGAGATCCGATCCGAACCAACCGGAACAAAGGTCGAACTCATCAGGAAAGGATAACCGATGTTGAGCGCTACGATCGAGGATTCAATGGTTCTGAAAAGATCACGGGAGAATTTGGAATTTGAAAGATTAAAAAATAGCTAAAAGTAAGTATTTGCTTTTCCACGAATAACTAGTTAGAGTAGCTAGTAACTGGTCGTTAGATTAAAAAATTATCAGACATAAATAACTAATTTCAAGTAACTAGCAAGAGTAACTATGAAGAGTTACACAAAGGTTCTAGTTTTAAAGTTATTTATTGAGAATTCATCCAGAGGGAGAGCCGTGAAGTGCCATCGAGCTGCTTCTTTATACTCCGTCAATGGTTGCTATGATTTACCATTGCATATTGGCCTTTCCATTATTCCTGTGGTAAGGGGGATCCAACACTTTTCTGGTGGTTATTTTTGTCAGCTGCAACAACACATTCCCA
>KI921841.1:5189-15602 GCA_000473525.2 Anopheles melas
CAATGGCATCGTAAAATCTCCGTTTCGTGAATCTCCGTGCGGAGTTGCGGAGATCCGAAGACAGTCAAAACAAACACCGCACAGAACCTTCTCGATCCGTGTGCCATTAATTGATTTGTTTACCGCAAAACGCTCAAAGACCGAAACTACTTTCCCTGTGGTCTGTTTGCTTTGTGGTCTCGCAGTCGTAGCGAAGCGAACAATTATCAAACAGTGCAAAGGTTGCACACCGGCCTACATTCCGCCACAATCCACCGATCCATGATTTGAGTGTTTGCAGTTGTAGAAGAAATGGCCAGCTCGCTTCACGGTTGACACCGACATGCCGGAAGTCTGTTGCGCCTGCCTGTTACCCGGGCCGGGTGATACGATTACGCGCGTACCGTTTTTGACGTCAGAGCTGCGAGACAGGACCGAGACGCGGGCGGTGTTTGCACAAAGTGAGAGTTAGGGAGTGGGCCGCCGGGACAACAAATACTTTCTCACCTTAATCGACTGTTCTAGAACCTTTTCCTTTCACTTGTACTCTTGACTTATGTTGGTTTTTTTTTTCTCTTCTTTGTGTTTGCATTTCTTTCATTCCAGTAACACGGCGGAAGCTAGCAGTTAAAGCCACCGAAACACGATGGAGCTTATCACAAATGTGCACCAGGGCTGGCGGTACCTGATGGACGAGCTGTCCGATCCGCGGACGCGCGACTGGCCCCTGATGAGCTCACCCTTTCCCACCATCGGCATCAGCCTGTGCTATGCTTATTGCGTTAAGGTAAGCGCTGTGGAGGGAATGATTTGTGGAATTTCGTAACGAGCTAGGATGGGTACGGCGTTACCGTTGACATTGCAGGGTGGAATCGGCGGAATCTGGGGAATACGTGGTGCAGTGATACTTGACGCTTACAAAAAGCAAGGGGGCAAGTAAAAAGGAAGAAATTATTGTTTTCTATATAGCTGATAATATTTTGCTTTTACACAACTGTCCGTCACGAAGACTTCTTAATTATTGGAGATTCCTTTTCTGCTTTACTGCTTCTTGTACATAGAGACATTGATGCTATATTGGCCTCATTCCTCTCGTAACTTCTGCCGTGTATTGCCATGTAGTCATGTAAGAAACTTAATTAACAGCCAATATTTTTCAAGCTGGAATTGCTATGCTGTATTCTACGATCTAACAACATGTATGTCAAGGGATTAAACTCCTTACACCTCGTCGACAGGACTAACTATCCTATCATCGAGAAATCAACCAAGTCATCATAAGCCAAACCTTTTGCAAGTATAGACGTAGATCAATAAACGTTGTTACCCCAAATAATAACCAAAACGAGTAGAATCATTTTGAGGGAGCTATTCTTGCTTTATAAGAAAATTAATATGCATTGAAAGATCACGATCATTAAATTGCTCAATGTTAAACTTGCATAGTAGAATAACAATATAAGCATAACATTCTGAAAAATCTACTTACTACAATATTATCACATAAAATATTCACAAAACAAAGTGTTTGTTGTCGTTTAGTCCAATGGAATTGATTTCAATAAAAAAGTTTAAAATTCAATTGCATGCTTCCAGTATGATCTACTTGAATGTCATTGCGAAAGGAAACCATCACAGTCCTGTAAGAACTGTACATGTAGAACGCTACGGACACTATCACCAATCCAAAGGTTATCATTGTATTCCATTCCTTCCATTCAAAACCGCACAAATCTTTCGGGTGCAATGTCCGCAGCGCATAAAAAAACATCCTTCAGACACTGCAGGATGTACCCGGTTTGTTTGCACTTACTTTTGCAGCAAACCACAAAACAACCGGGGCTACGGATCAACACAGAGTGCAGTGGGAAAGGTTTGGCGCGATCGGGAACCCTACTCCCTTCACCGATAACACAACCGTAGTCTGGCCTTGCACAACAGCTACAAAAATACCATCGCAAGTGAATGTTTCCTTCGAGAAACATCATCTTACGCGGATTGGTCGCTCGCTGGTTGTTTTTGTGTATGTTTGTGTTCGTACGATGCATTGCACCACTTCATCCGAGATGAGTTTATCACATTGACCTTCGATGGACGGTTTTATGCTTACCGGTATCGCTTTCGGTACGACATTGAACTCACATCCCTCGGCATGTCTGTGTGTGTGTGTGTGGTGTAAATTGAATCGTGACAAAATTGTGTGCGCTATCCATCGCTCCCCGCTTCTGCTGCACGCTAACCATTTACTGAGCGCTGGAAAACTGCTCCCCGGTGCAAGTTCACTGTCAGCCCGTTCCACGACCAGTGCACACAGTGTGGCCCAGCCGACCGGTGGGAGTGCATTGGAGCACAAGAAAGCAAAAGATAATTTTATCTTTTCACACCTCACTAAGATCTTGAACCGTGCGGATATGGACCAAGCTTTCCGTCCTCGTGTATGCTTTGCCGGCTGCCACCTGGCTTGGGTAACGGTAGGAACGAATTAATTTTCATTCCAATGCGATTACGTCGCTCCGGACGTCAGCTGGTTGCAATAAAGGGTAAAACTGAACTGAAAATACACAGAAGGTCTCTTGAGCAAATGTTTCAATTTTCCCTCTAATTAACCCAGAAAGTCAGGTTTGCAATGTAAACGCGTTGCAATAGGTTTTATGATACATGTATTAAGGGTGTAAAAATGCGAAAAAAAGTGATCTAGCAATGAAAATCACGCAATTAAGGCCTAGCATTTCTATCCAACGTGTGTAAACCGTTACTACTTTTTTTTTTTTTTTTGCGTAGATTTAAAGTGAATTTAGTTTTTGCTTGAATTGAATTTTTAATCCTGAAAACATGAATCAAGCAAAGCTAACTTGCAAAAAAAAACTTCACAAAAACGAGAAATTGAGTATAACCATAAGGAACGAGTGATAAATACGTAAGAGAACAAAACGAATAATGAAAAGGGAACCAAAGCAACAAAAACAGCACATTAGTAAATCTAATTTGAAGCATATAAAAACACAACAGACATCAAAAAGTACATTTTGTTTATTTTGCTCAATTTTCTCTCCTTCGTGTCGACATTCATTCCACATAATTCCTTGTGCATGACTTTGCTCCGTTTGTAAGCTTGATGTATCGATGTTCACTTATTAATCGAAGAAATGCTTCCGATCCCCACGTCCTTGAACCACACCACCGTTCGTCACATTTCCACCTGATTGATCTTAAGCCTCCACAACACAAAGCATTCCAACGTTCGGATGCATATGACTTGCATTGCCGAGCCATTCACCTGCAGCAGGGTTCGCTAACCTCACGATAGTGGGGAATCCCCGATAGGATCGTCTTCTAGAACCTTGTCTTAATTGCCTTTGGAGAGAAACAGATCTCCAACAGCAGATTGTGTTTGCCCCTCAATGTGGCTTCTCAATGTTCCCGGCTTGCCTAACGATTTACGTCTCTGTCTCTCTATCGTCCCCCAGGTCTTAGGTCCCCGGCTAATGGAAAACAGGAAACCCTTCGAGCTGCGCAAGGTACTGATCGTGTACAACTTCCTGCAAGTGCTCTTCAGTACGTGGCTGTTCTACGAGGTAAGGCGCCCCAAAACAATGGTTTCCAATAAGGTTGCCCAGTTCCGTTGACCCCACCGGCAACGAGGCAACGGTTTGTGTGCCTTTCACTTTTTGTTTACCAACCATATGTGCACTACCTACCTATATCACCAACATAATTCACCCATCCTTGATTCGTGCCATTTCCCGCAGGCATGCGTTTCCGGCTGGCTCGCCGGCTACAGTCTGCGCTGTCAACCGGTTGACTACTCCCGCTCACCGATGGCCCTGAGGGTAAGAGAAACTTGTTGTTCCTTGTCCTTTGCCTACCCACAGATTGCTTATTTTCCTCGGGTTTTTATTCCCCCCCCCCCTCTTTTTGTTTCTAGATGGCGTCCGGTTGCTGGTGGTACTACTTCTCCAAGTTTACCGAGTTCTTCGATACGATTTTCTTCGTGATGCGCAAACGGTACGATCAGGTGTCGACGCTGCACGTCATCCATCACGGCATCATGCCGGCGTCGGTCTGGTGGGGAGTTAAGTTTACGCCAGGTTAGTACAACATAAATAGACAGTTTCAGTTTTGCATGCTGACGCGTTTGCCCAACATCGACCACCCGAAAATATGCACAGAGATACGCTGTTGCAAACACGCGCAGCGGACCAGTGCGGTGGCAATGAGTTTTCGTTTTTCACGCTTGCTGAGACGTATTGATTAGCTGGTACCAGCCACCGGCCCAAAGGTGTTTGCCACAGCCCATCGTTACACAACCGAGAAGCAGGCTGAAGAAATGATATTTCTTTCTTTTTTTTTAGCAAAGCAAACCATCAACACAATGTGAGGGATGGGAATAGACCTCCCAGGCCCCTTTTTGGTAGCTGTACAAATACAAATTTACCATGACAATGTCATGTTTCGTTGGCACCTAACGAGCATAGGTCACACAGAGCCGTACGCCTTCCATTCCATTCCACGGCGCAAGATTGAATGTGTCACTGAAGAAGCGCCTGCCGCAGCGGCGGCAGCGTTTCCACTTCAG
Organism: Anopheles melas; assembly: GCA_000473525.2. Lineage (NCBI taxonomy): Eukaryota > Metazoa > Arthropoda > Insecta > Diptera > Culicidae > Anopheles > Anopheles melas. The sequence goes on from KI921841.1 coordinate 9,745, forward strand.
CTACCGTACTTGGGGGTTTTTGTGACTAATGGTAGTCAGGGCAAAGTTTTCGCTTCTTTTTTATCTCTCTCTTAAACGTTTTCGCTTCCCACTGAGTGTCAATGAAACGAAATGAATGAAATGAAACCATCATCAGCAGTGTGATGCGTAAGGCTCTTTCCTGTCAGTGGGTCAATGTTTGGCTCGCTTGCTAATTGAATTACTATTCCGCTTGAACAACCAGCCATGTGCAACATCATGCTGACTCTGTGGAGGAATATCAGAGGGCAGCAAGTTAAAAATGGGGAGGAAAATGCTAAATGTGTTCAATTAATTTTCACACCAGTTTTGGAAAAGAAATACCAGATTTGTCTTAATGGTAATAGAGTAGGTGTTTAAGGATTGTTTTTTGTTGTATGGAGGACTGTGGAGACTCCATTTACTCGGTATCATCAGAATCCTACAAGAGATCGTAAAATTTAGTTTGTATAAAATAATGCCAAATGTATAACAATTGTTAAATATCGAAACATCGATCTCCGTCTCGCTAAACGACTAAACAATTAACGACTTTTTCTGGTGAAAAATTCCACTTACTCTACTTTTCATGAATCTCCTGTTCCAGGTGGACACAGTTCTTTCTTCGGTCTGCTAAACACCTTCGTGCACATCATCATGTACACCTACTACATGTTGGCCGCGATGGGACCGAAAGTACAGAAGTACCTCTGGTGGAAGAAATACCTGACCGTGCTGCAGATGGTAAGTGCTAGTGATAGAAAACCTTCATTAAACAACAGCAAAAAATCACGCCAATACTTCGTTCTTCGTTCGCTACCCAGGTTCAGTTCATCTTGGTGATGGGACACGCTTTCCAGCTGCTGATCTGGAACGAGTGCAACTATCCGATCGCGTTCGCTTACTTCATCGGTGCCCACGCCGTCATGTTCTACTTCCTGTTCTCGAACTTCTACAAGCAGGCGTACACCGTGCGAAAACAGGTGAGTGGTCGTTAATTTCCGGCTTTCCGGCAACCATTGAATGTCACTCACCGTGCGTCTCTTGATCGTGATCTTCGATTTCCACCCAGGCAAAGAAGGAAAAGGCTGAACAGATGGCTCTCACCAACGGTAACCTTGAGTCGGTGCCGAACAAGAACATCTCGAATGGACACGCGGTCCCGCACACCGCAAGCAACGGCAAGCCGGACTTTTATCAGACCCTCGACAAAACGATGGAGGACAGCTACTCGACCACGCGGCACCGTGCGTTCGTCGGGTTCGGTAGTAATTAGATGCACACGACGGGAACGGCGGTGCTAAGCGTTGAAACTAAAACGAATGGAAGAAACAAAAGAAGACCGGTGCCTTTTTACTGTGATCGGTTATAAGCGCTCCAGCATCCAGCATGGCTTCGCTGCTCTGCGCACGCCCGGAAGATGTCCTCAAAAACAGGAGCCATGCCATCCCCCTGCATCCCGCTAAAACCCTCCTTCCTTCCTTCGCCAGTTACATCCCCCTCCCTCAATCAGCTCAACGCTGATTGCTTCCCGCACGCTGTCAGTGATGATTGTCTTATTTTGAAGAGAGATGGGCTAGGAAATAGATTCAACATGCTTTATTTTTCAACCCGATCACCCTCTAGCACTTCTCCCCTCTCCCTCTCTCTCCCCTCAAACCACCCCATTTTTAGACGGATGTTTCTACACTTTTACTCGGGTCAGCGGATTGGTATGAACATTTTCACAATTCCACCGTTTGACGGGCTCACAGTGAGGAGCTAGCAGGAAAACGGAAGCCGTTAGGACATTAGATCAACGTCGGTAGGTCGATAGGTGATAAGCGCAAGAGCGTAGTGTAGCGATAAATAGCGTTGTAAGCCAGTTAGACGATATGACACCAGCATCGTTTCGGTGGATGTTCAAAGATTTCTTGTACTGTATGATAAGGACACATCTATTGAGGCTCGTTCACTCTCATGCACATGCCTCATCAGCAGGCTCCACCACCTCGGTAGCGGTGGATGGTCTAAAATACACGCAACTAGCCTTTTTTCTTCTTCTTTTTATTACCCAATATCTCTCTCTCTGTCTCGTAATCTTTGCCTTAGTCTACTGTAAATTATTAAGCGATTGCAAACACTGCAGGATCGTGCTTAATCGAATTTGTTGCCAGAGGTACGGTGAAATGAAGCGGATGGTCTCGAAACATGGAGCCGAAACAGACATCATTTCTTTCCTTAGTATGTAACAAATCGTTAAGTAATCAGCGATAATTGAAGCGCAATGCGATTCGTTATGCTCTCGCAAAACTGGTATTGGTAAAAATCGACAAAAAAACTGGTACTGTACAATATTGATAATAAAAAAAATCATAAAATTCAACCCCTTGTTTTTACTGTTCTTGCTGTTAATTAGTCTTTAATGTGTGATCGTGTGTTTGAAGGATGTTTGATCGATGTTGGACGTAATTTGAATAATCTTGCAACATACATAATTGATATTTAGAAATTGGCTTTATAATTGGAGCAGGAGATGGCAATGCATTAATGAACCATACTCATGAAACTTTATGTGTACATTTGGAATTTAAACCTGGTATGCACTGGTGGTTTCACTTGTACTTCTTCTGCTTATATGGCGAAACACCTGTATTTGGTCAAGGCCTATCTTAGAGACTTGTGGGCATTAGTTTGGTCCCATAGAAGAATAGGCTGTCCCCTACGTATAAGAGGCACGGTTCATATGGGGCTTGAACGCTTCACTCTTACGAATGGAATGTTTTAGAATTTCGACATAACACGGTCTGACTAAAATATTGCCAAATGTCTCAAGTGAAAGACTTTCACAATAAGAAATATAAATATTATACTGTAAACTGTTTTAAACGTCACGACCTATTTTCATTCTTTAATTTAAATTTGGCCACGTGGTGACTGTTCGTTATGGCGCACAAAAGCGCACATAGTTCTATCGTTAAATTACTTTCGTCCAAGACGAAAGTGGAGAAGAAATTGTATCTAATTGTTCATCCGTTTGAAATTTAAAATAAACACACAAAGCACACTTAAATAAATAGTTAGTATTTTCTTACACGATCCAGAGCTCAAATAAAGCAGCTGTAAAATAAAAATTGTGAAAAAGCTTGAATTTTATTCCTCAAAGCACACCGTGCTTCGTTTTCTTCTGTCAAGCGACACATCCAGCTGTCACTATGACACTTGCCCATTGACCAACCTGTTTTCTGTGCAATTTGACAAAAACAATCCATCGTCGTGAAATTGTCTTATCCATCCGCATCGACACAGGAAAAATGGCAGCATCCGGAAAATTCACTATTTTGGTAAGTACTTTCGCACCCCAAGAACCAGCGAAAACTCCACATCTTTCGCGGCAGGAAGCGCGTCCCGTCGCTTCCTACCCGCTGCACACACTCCATCCTCGCGGATCCAAGTGTGTTGGTTATGTGATGGCCAAACAGGGTTATGTAATTTTAATTCCGGCAAAAACATTTACAGGCTCGTCAACTGAGCACCAGCTCGGCCGCCGCTCAGCTGGTCAAGCCACCGGTGCAGGTCTTCGGACTGGAGGGCCGCTATGCCTGTGCGCTCTATTCCGCTGCCTCCAAGACCAAGGCGCTCGATGCGGTCGAGAAGGATCTGAAGGGGCTGCAGAGCCAGATGCGCTCGGATCCGAAGATGCGCGATCTGCTGCGTGACCCGACGACGAAGCGCAACGTGAAGGCCGCCGCACTGAAGGATGTGGCCGCAAAGGTGAAGTTCAACGCTGCCACCGGCAATCTGCTCACCCTGCTGGCGGAGAACGGTCGCCTCGGTCGCCTGGACGGTATCATCAACGCGTACAGCCTGATCATGGCTGCCGAGCGGGGTGAGGTAGTGTGTGAGGTGAAGACTGCCAAACCGCTGGATGATGGCCAGCGCAAGCAGCTGGAAAATGCTCTCAAGGTAAGCGCAAGCAGTGCCTCGGATGTTTAAATCCATTTACAACATTTTTTTACATTTTTTTTAGGCATTCCTGAAGCCGAACCAAACGATCCAGCTGACGGCTAAGGTTGACCCGGCACTTATTGGCGGCATGGTTGTTTCGATCGGTGATAAGTACGTCGACATGAGCGTTGCCAGCAAAATCAAGAAGTACACCGACGTCATTACGGCGCCCGTCTAAAATGTAAGCAAAATCATCTACAAACACACCGGCCCCAGTACGGGTAGTACGGGCTCTACGATGTGGGTGTGCCGGGAGACGTGGTGCGTGGTTGCGTCCTAGCTGACGGTTAGTGTTTTGCAATGTGCTATAGCCGCGGGTCGTTGCGAATACTGGCCATATAGAATGTATGATGTTCAGTACAGCCGAAACAGAATAAAAATGTTCTCCTTGAAGGATTCGATACTTAAACGACGTTTCTCTCGAATACATTCGAAGTTAAATTAAATGGCTTTTAATCCAAAGCCTAAGGACGTACCACTACCGTTGTGAGTTGTACAATGTGCTATGTGTGGTTCTGATAAGTTACCTCGTAAGTAAAAAGATACGGCTTTTCATCCGATCATTCGGGTTTTCGGCGGGACCGTACAAACGTTCGGGGTTCGATAACAAAGTATAACAAATGGCAAATGAAAAAAATACTAGCTGATTTTTTTAATCCACCAAAGACAGTATATTTAGCACTTTAATAGGGAATTTACTACGAGACAAATTCCTCTCAATTACAGATAATTCTCTTGATTTCGTCGTGTTTTGTTGTCCGATCCATGTTCGAGATGTACCATGCTGTTCCTACCGACCCAATCCCACTACTAGGAGCCAAAGGACCAGAGATGACGACCTCAAACATGGAAACGAATGGAACGTCTGCGTTATACTGATCATAGTGAGTGTGTGTGTTCATCTTGCTCGGTGTCCGTTTGTAATACTAGGTATAAATAATGGTTACGATTAGGGATTATTGGAATTCAGCTGCGAAGAGCGGGCTACCATCGGCCACATCCCGCTAATGTGACAGAACCCTGTTTACGTTTGGTGCAATCTACACCGCCACATAAATAAAATGCATTGATTTGGTACCGGTACACAATAATTTGCAGTTACTTTTTGAAGGATCGTCATTTGCTTGACTCGTTAGGTAAGATTTTCGGCTTTTGTGAACCGTCTGGTGGCTTTCCTAATGCTCATTTCCCATCGTCAGCTCGTAATGCCTAGGATGCCTTTTCCTCCTCATCCTCTACCTCGTCTACCTCCTCCTCATCACCCTCCTCGCCAAACTCTTCCCCACCTTCGCCATCTTCGTCATCCTCCGGTTCGACCTCGATGTCCGGTACCAGATAGTATTGCAACGGGTTCGGCCACAGATCGTCCTTGATCAGCTCGGCAATGTCGTCATTGATGGGATCATTATTATCCGTGAACCAGTCGAAGAAGGTTCGGTTCTCCAGGCCGCGCTTCCGACGGTTGTTGGCCACCTTCTTTGGCAGCACCTTGGTGAGATCGTGATCCGGCTTCCATTTGATCGGTGTGCTAGTCGAGGATGGGCTTTCTAACAAGACAAAGCAAATAAAAAAGTACCTGGCTTTAGTAAATTTGTATAGTTTTGGTTTCATCTCAATTTCCGATTGGCCCATCGCTTACCTCCATTCGAGCCGAGCTTAAACTCTTTAGTTAGCACGGTGTTCTCAAAAAATGGATTTTCCTCAAAGTGAAACAGAATCCGATATCCGCTCTTGATGTCCTCAAACTCTTCCACCTCGAGCTTCTCGAGAAACTGAAGGCAGTCCTCTTCCTCCTCCTCGAGGATGCCCGATATTTGTGGATGGTTCATAATCGCAGTCATCCAAAAGGAAGGAATGCGCTTGATAAACTCGTT
>AXCO02010175.1:0-13523 GCA_000473525.2 Anopheles melas
GCTTCCAGAGTGGTTTGATGATGAGTGTCTGCTACCTTAACCCCCCTGCTTCACAACAGTGTCCTGCAAGCCAACAGCTCCTCCAAGAACATCTACACTTACCTTAAATTATTTAATACTGGTATTAGGTTTAATCCTGCAATAACAAAAAAAAAACAAACAAACAAGAAAACAATGCATTAGTCCAACGGGTTTAGATGACCGTAATCCATTTGTCGCTAAAAGAAAGGAACAATCAATCAATTGATTAAGACAACTACAGTGCGATTCGAATGGGTTGCACTTTTTGTTTCGGGACTTCACGGTACACACCCGACCCCTATTCGTCACCACTCTCACTCTCTCTCACCCACCTTCCACAAACTCCTCGATGGTTTCTTGCGTCTCCTTCTCGTGCTCCAGGGACGACAGTTCCTGGTCGGAGTTAAAAAATACATCGTTCACCGTAATGCGCGGACTGCTAACGCAACTGGTGTCCCCGGGCGGGGCCCTAAACCCCCCCAAACCCTGCGGTTGCAACATGACGGCCATTGCTCAGTGTGCGGGTCCGGGCAACATAACGCTCTCACGTCAAATCACGCTCAAGTGTACACACCAACTGCTGTCGAGGGGGCTACGCTTAGGGAGCAGAACCATTGCAACCCGTAGCCCACCCCAAACAAAAAGGAAAAAGAAGAGGAAACACACACTCATGTTGCTGGTGCAAATCTTATCTATCCTGATGATGGTCGATAACGGTGTACGCGTTCGCATCAAGCGCGGTGAGCATGAGGCGAGGTCGAGATTTGGATGGACGTGTCTCATCTTCCATCCATGGGACCGGTTACCCTTTCTGCCTGCTACATAATCTACACTTATCACCAGTTACCACCACACCTACCGTGCCCGAGGCCCGATTACACATTATTTCTAGATTTCTCAACTTTAAGTTGACTTTCTTCTTTTTTTATATATATACAGCGCTTTATCCACTGGAGCTCATCGCCGATTTTGAAGATATCGGGTCTTATCGGAAGCGGATGGCATACAGAGATTGGACTCGCTGCAGAGGCCGAAGCCTGATGCGACCGCTAGGTGTCTGTTGATCAGGGCATGGCACAATTGAACCACGATAACAACAATCACATCGCACCGACACACCACCGTCGTACAAGCGACAACGATGGCGATGACGGCGACAATCGTTCCGCGGCGTCCTCGACAAGGTCGCGTACGCTGCAATTATGCGCAGAGCGTTCCTAGTGACAGACAGTGGGCGGTGTGGAAGGTGTCCAAGGAGGAGGAGTGCCGCATAGGCAGTAATGGGCAGGTTTCGGGGCAGCTATTGCTCACCGTCAGATAAGCGATGTTTTGTTTACTAAAAGGTAGGTTGACGGTGGACCGCCAAGACAAGCGCGCACGTTTGCTGGAAACTACGTTCCAGTAGTCTTTTTTTCACAGAAAAAAGGTGTCTAATCCTATTCTGTTTATTTGAAACCAATTTCAACCGATTGAACAGTAATAACATCGGGAAACCAATGCGAGGAATGTAAGCTAAATAGCTGTTTTTGGGTTGCAGTTTCGAGTAACACATATCAATTACCATCGTGAGCTTACCGCACCGGTAGAAGGTGCGAAGCAGGTGAACCACCAGCACCACCACCACCATCGACAAGACAAGGCATGTTGAGTTGAAATTGGGAATTGTTAATCCGACACTGTCAGACCCTAACCGGGCACAGTATAATCCGTAAGTGACAAGCACAAATTTATCGTACTCCATTATTTTCTGATCTTGGGCAGCAGCGCACCCCAAAAGAAGGGAAGGGTAAACGCGGTAAAGATACAGGGGGGACCCCCTTGTATACGAGAGACATCGACATTGATTCGTGGCGGACCAATGTATCAATTGCAAACCATGGCCGTCAGCTTCCACCCGGTTCGCTGGGGTTTGCCCACCGGTGACCGACAGCAATTACCCGAGAAAAGAACTGTTACCCAGCAGTTTCGGAGGACCACATTCTAGCCACCCGAGCGTCACGGCACAAGTGTGTTTGCAGCTGTCCCATGGGCCGGTTTTCACTCGGTGGCTATCACTTGTTGCGGTCACCTGCCAGCACCGATACAGTGTTACGGTTGGATATCGCATAGCTCACCGGGTGCAGCAATGCGGCGTGTCCAGAGGATTACGATCAATTTATCTTCAATCCTTCACCGCAGGGAGGGAGGGCCGTTGGTTTGCCAGTTTTTGGTCTGAGTTGTGTCTCAAACACGCAAACGTGAAATGTATTTAACAGAACTTGTCAGCCCCCCACATGGAACGTATGGTACCTTGGTATGGCACGCAAAACGAGTTCGGGTGACACGTATTACATGTGCTACAGCTTCCTTGTATGGTGTTAAAAGAAGGCAAGAATGTAAAGAACGCCCAGCATATCTAATTGAAAACCATTTATGAGACGCGTTTGGTATACCAGATCTTGTGGGCATATACATATATTACTTCGATTATGATTGATTGGAGTTGCCTCTTTTCAAAAACTATACTGCTTCAATTCTTCCCACTGTGCCCTTTTGGAAGGTGACCGTGTCATATGCTTTGTCACAGGCACTTTCCAGACGTGCCTACCATACGCGATCGAACACCGCTTTTTACATAAGGATTTCGCTGCCGCGGCTGCCACAAAAGACACACTTACCGATAAACTCGTTGCGCATGCGTATCCGATCCTTGAGCGAACCGGCCGAAATGATCACGCAGTTGACGAACGCCAGCAGCGCGATCTGGTACTCGATCGCCGTCGCCTTGTCCAGCTCGGACACGACCAGATGCAGCCGATACCGCTCACCCTTAATGCTCTGCGGGGAAGAGGACAACGAAGACACATAGTACACGATCAGATGGGGTACCACCGACTAATGTCCACACTTACGCAGCTTACAACGAAGCCAACTTACTTTGTAGTGCTCCAGCGTTTCGATCGCACGCTTGTACCCGTTCGCGCTGAACGCACACAGCGTGGACAGCAGCTCGAAGATTTGCTTCTTAACCGTGACATTGTTGGTGTCCAGCGCCAGGCCCAGCTTGTTCACGTAGTCGTTGTTCTCGATGATGTACTCCAGTCCGATGCGGGCATCCATTTTCGGGCCGGGCGGTGGCGGTTGACTCGATCGGAACGGCTCGCAAAACTCTGCCAAGAAAGGGAAGCGAAAAAAGGGAATGCGTTAAAATGCCAGTGCCAGTACGAGAGAGAGCGGTAGAATAAGGTTCTAGTTTAATTAGATTTCTTCCAAGCCTTTCATATGGTGGTTGTCACATTAGACGCATGTGTTTTTTTCCTCGCGTTAGCACGCAACACTCTAGCCCACTCGGTGGTCCAATAAATTAGGACCCCTGATTCGCCCCGCACCCGGCACGGGTTCTCCAACTCCAACAACAACAACAACAAAAAAGAACCCCTTTCCTAGCCCAACATCATCCCTTTTCGGTGGCGTGTTTGTTCTACTGCCGTTGCGTGATCTTCGCCTGCACGGCGGCCCGGCCACGTGCAGTGTAACGCACCCGTTCGCGCGAAAGCATGGACGCCAGTGTAGCATAAATGACCACCAGAGCGTACCGCCGCACACCGAGTCGCACAAGTCAATGGGCCCGATAGATAAATCATCGTAAAGCATTGAGCCCCACGCGCATGCTGCCGCCCGTTTCGTTTGCCCGCACACACAAGCGCAAGGAAGGGTCTTTTGCACTGCACGCGTCACGCAAAAAAGGGCTCCCGGGAGGGTTGGGTGGGGCTTTTTGGTGCTGGTTGTTGTTGTTGTTTTCGTGCCACTCACGCAGACTTGCGCGAAGGGACGGGTAAATTGTGTGAGTGCCGCTCGTGTTGTTTGTTTTTGCACCATTCAACACACACTATCGGGAGACACACTTGACATCGATTTTAAATATCGATCGTTAGCGATGGGGCAAATGTGGGACTAGAAACGTTACAGTATTGCCACGCCATTTGGTGGTAGCATGGTTCGTTCAATTTGTGTGTTTGGGGTAGCAAATTCCACGCAAGAATGCGGCGCGTCATGATGCGGTTTGCGCGCGGAATTCACGCACGTAGTACGCTGGGACCAACGCTGTTTTAATTTTGCTAATTTAATAGAAAGATCAACTCCTGCTTTTATCAGCGTGGACATTGCCTAAGCCAGTGATAAACTTTGCGCACGATTCTGCAGTCAGGTGGAAAGGGGCACATTCCGAATGTGTCACCGATAACGTACTCAATCAGTGCTGCTCGCTCGTGAGAAGCTTTAAGTAAGATTTGCGCAGAGTTGGGCAGATAAACGTTTATTGAATTGAATCCCGTCAACGTGTGAGGACAAAATGCGTTTCACGTTAAATGTTTCCTGCTTACGATAACCAACAAAAAATACGATAAGAATCCATCTACTTTTCACTGTTTGTACGTACGCAAATGGGTGCATACGTCACCGGGAGTAAAATCCTCCCGGTAGACAAACAGACGGCAGCAACTTCACCCCGAGGAATGAGGGCGAAAGGGCCCAGCATGATAAAAAAAAACAAACAAATCTTTCCTGCTCCAAGACGTTCCGTTTGAACAGTTGATCAAACGCTTTGACGACATACCGTCTCGGCACGGGGCAGCCCAACATCTCACCGGATGTTGTCGATTGCTCCCGCCGGTTTTGGCGTTAACAAGCAACGAAAGACTGTCTAGACCGTCGACCGAAGGGGCCGAGGGGTGTGCATATTGGCCCACCATAATTAAATTGACACCAGGAAGTGAAGACGAAACTCTGAGGCGCAGCGCTTTAAGTGGAACCAGATGGCACGACGGGAGAGATGACCATCAGCACCAACAGCAACCACTGTCACTTGATCGTGGGTCACGGTTAGTTGGGGGGAAAAAAAGATTCGTCCATTCGGGCGCGACTGATGGAAGTGTGTGGGTACGGACAATTTCGAATGTTGAAACAGCTGCTGGGGATGTTCATTGGTGCCCTTCAATCAAGATACTTGACTCGGCGGTAAATTAGAATAAGGTCCAGCGGATACACATTCCGGCTACTGGAGTTCTGTCAGCAGGTCGTCATCTAAATCGGTCCAGAACGTTGTTGTTAGTGGTGGCACTGGGGAGTGACAACAATGTGATTTGGCGTGCAAGATAAACAAAGCGTTTAAGTGGCTCGACACAAATATTGAGAACAACCGACCTCCTGGATCCTGGCCATTTGAGTGTTGCTTTTCTCCACCAGCCACTGTGCTTTGATCTCTCGAAGATCCATTTTCCATCCGGCCTTGTAAAGCGGCCCCTCCGGGCTGTAACGGCTGTAACAAAGTTCTCCACCGGCTGCTGCAACCCATCACACACCGTTGATCTTCAAAACCCACACTCGATACCTGCGGGCGTGCGCGACGGCCACGCGGCGCGATGCATTCAACCGGAGGCGCCTCTATTGTATGAGGGAAGGGAGAGGGGGGGGGGGGGGGGTGTTTTTGCATTTTCGCTCCAGCTGAGTAGTGATCGGTCCCTCGGTCTCTCTTTCTCGTGGATCTCGCGAGAAGGCGTACTGCCGCAGACTCGTCTCAAACTCCGCGGGGGCTGGCATCGTCATCACCGCCCCGAGTCCGGCCAGCGATCGCACAGTGAAGGTGCCGCGTAGGCGTTAAAGCGAATCGTTTAACAAAATAAACACATTACTCACTCACATCCAGCAGCAACAGCCGTCGGTTGGAACACCACGGAACGACCACACGGATGAGGAGGAGAGAAAGAGAAGGGTGGAAATAGTAATGGCATTTGGAGTGCCGTACCATGGATCCCTTTCCGGGCGCACGCACCGCGTGTGATCGCTCTGAAACGAGGCAAGTTTCACATCCCCCGTCCGCCCGCCAGTTGCTCAATCGATCGCGTCCACCCCGCGGGAGTAGGAAGCCCCGGACCGGTGCAGAACGGCAGAACACAAGTGCACCAATGAGCACGAACAATACAATGCCGCTGATCGCACGTGCGCGCCGCCCCACGACCAATGGAAGGAGCGAGCACGCGATCATTACACGGCCAGGTTTTCATGGTTACATTTCGTAACACATCTTGGTGCGAGCAGCAGCAACCATCCCGGGTGTGGATGGTGCGCCAGTTGGTAAGCGTCAGAGCAATTGTCTCAGCCCTCTCCGGGTTGACGAAGCCTCGTCGCGGGGAGCTTCGGTGCCGCTTAATTCCACAAACACGAGATTCAAATTTATGCATTAATGGACGAATTTCCAATGAGCAATGCGAACGTGTCCCTCCGGGAACGGGGGAGATTCGTTCCTAGCTCACTTTGTTCCCCCTGCATATGTGCCCCGAGAGTGGACGACGCTGGTCTCTCTGACGGGGCTCTCTGCTTTGATCCACAACACAGTGGGCAATCACAACCGTAGGATGTTGGATTGATTTATTCTCGCTCCCTTCTTGGGTTGAGCGGGAATCGAACGCAACTGATCGATCGAGCGATTGCAATGCCGCACGAGGTGTGAAGGACGATGAAATTTCCTAACCCTCTGCTGATCGCGCGCGGCACACAGGCGACGCAAAAGGCAACGGGTGCTCCGATCTGTGTGTTTGTGGTGCCGCCGCTGAACATTGTGTTCAGACTGTTCACCACACATAGCAATAGGAAAAATGGCAAAGAGGTTCAGCTAGTTTGTTGTGATTTTGTTGCTGTTTGAAGTGTTAGATCCTCACCTCCCTGGCGACAGATTTGGCGAATGTGCGGCGGCAACTTGTTCTAAAAACACGACTGAGTGTGTGGATTGAGATGTCGTGTGAAGATATTTTAAGAGCCCCGGACAGTGTCATTCTTGTTATGGAGCCGTATTTTGGGTTGCGGAACAAGATGGAAACAGGTTGTCTGGCGACACCTTTTTACAATCAAGACGCGTTAATCATGTTTAGCAGTACGGTTTTGGGAGACTAAGTCTCCCATGTCCCTAATGAAAATATCGTGTTATCGCGGTGCAAAGAAATAGAAACGACGCTTCGTACGATCTTTCTAACGCCAGATCGTCTGGAAATTAGCTTCTAACGATCTTCTTAATATCCCCATCCTTAACCTTGCTTTGTTCGAAGGCCTTCTTTAACTGCAAGCTGCCTGCCTGCGTCTGCCATTGTTACCAGCGCACAAAGGTAAAAGATGTAATTTTGAGCAGCAAACATAAAAAAAGAACCTCTCCACAAGCGCGCTCCACCAAGGCACAAGTGGATAATAATGGGTCTCTCGCAACTGACTCATAGATCACCGAACCGCGCGTGGCCCCATTGCACAGGTCTGCTAATAGGCGCGCGTTAATTGCTAGCTTACGTGCTAGGGAATGTCCTGTGCCCACATGCCCCCCCCCCCCCCCCGGCATCACTGCCGGTCGTAGGATGGGGCGCGCAGTGTCTTCTCCGCCGCGCGCGTCGTTCAAGCTCCAACAAGCCCGAGTAAGTGCGTGGGTGCATACCGCTTACCTGCCTTCAAAGCGTCCAAAATGCGACGACTCCCTCCCCTCCCCTCCTCCTCCCTCACCATTCTCGCGAGGCTGGCGCGTAATTCAATGGACAGAGTCAAGGTCAAGATCGTGCTGTGTGCGCCTGCGCGTATCGCAAGGGAACGGAAACAACTGGGCAGGTACCGCAGCAGCATCAACAACAGCAACAGCAACAAAAATCATGTCACTTCGATTACGGTAATAAATTCGTGATCATTTCATTAATGAAACGTTCGAGCGGACGGGAAGAACGGACGCCACTGAACGCTCTCCGAACGGAAACGATTGGAACCGGCATGCCCGGACAGTTCTGGTCCCGCAAGTTGCCCGTTTTGTGGTTCGATCGATGTTTTGATCGACAGGAGGTAACTCAATACCGACGCTACCACCTGCAGTCTGTGTGTGCGTGTGATTGCCAGCCCGTGGACACTGGTTGACCGCAGCCTACGGATATGGTCCCAGTGGGACCGTAGCCGGTACCGTGGGGCATGGGGTGGTTTTTTTAGAGCTACAATTGCCATTGTTCCTGCTTCACGTTGATCGCTTAATCGGTGCCGTTTGTCACACCGCGTGCGGAAGGTGGAATAATCGCGATAATGCGCCATAATTCCACCGTGTTGCCGTAGATGGTTAAAAGGACCAGCAACGATCGCGGTTCGAACTCGCTCGCGTGTGTGCTTGTTTATTTGGCAACAAGTGAGGGACACAATGATTATTATTCCCATGCCCGGGGGGGGGGGGATATGTACATTTTTGATTGTCGAAAAGCGTGTTAAAGGTATTGCCCAACATTATTCAAAAATAATTGTTCGTTTTCGTTTGCAAACAGCGGCAACACTCCGCCATGCTGTCGGGGTTTATGTTTTAATATCAGAAGATAATAAATTCACTACAAAGCGGCTGTGCAACCAAGGCACGACAGCCGAGGAGTGATACAAGGAACGATTGAAGTAAGAACGGTGGTGGCCGCGTAACTCGATACATTTTACTTCAATTTCTCTCGATTAACGCCGCACAGTCTCGGCACTGTAAGGGCAACCGTCCTCCACATCATCGTGTGACCTCGCGCGGGATGTGTCCGGGTGCAGTGTGCAGTGTGTATTAACGAGCCGAACAGGGTGACAAGATGACAGGATGCTGCGAAACACACACACACACACGGATGGACGGGGGCGCAGCATTTTCTCTCGCTCGACGCGCAACGGATGAGCCGCGGTAAGAAGAACGCGGCCGAGAACGGTCCATCGCCGGACACGGTGCAGGGGCGGAAACTAAGATCAAATGAATTGGTCTATAAAATTAACGATTAATCGAAGATTGATGCCCACAGCAGACACTGTCTGTCTGACTCTGACTTGGGAGAGAAGTGCGATGATGCATGATGACAAGAGTGACGGGACGAGTTATTTTTCCAGCGCGCAACAGTGTGTGGGGAGTTGAATCATTTACGATACGGGGAAGGTTACAGTGGAAGCTATATGGAGATGGTTGTTGCAGAATGCTGCCAACTAAACAACATTATAATTACGTTCCTATTAATGCGCACAATTAGTAGTAAATTATCAATGTTTTAATCACATTTCATCACACAGTTCAGTCAGTTTCTCCGCCAAACTGACGCAAGGGAGGAACGATTAATGAAGCAAAAATCGACCACCCAATGATTATTTACCTCTTAAGAGGGAGACTGATCTTATTAAAAGCGGTCTGGCGGGTCTCTCCAATAAAACCAAAGCAGCGAGAAGAAGAAATTGTGTTCCAACCTGTCGACGGCATTTTTTGTTCCACATTTTATTTGCAATTTGTTTGATGCGTGCCGCCAGCCGGTGCATAATTTCCTTCCCGGCCGCCAACCGCGCACTGGTGAGTGATTAAACTCAAGTGCGTAATACCGGTGCAACCTAAATGTCGGATAAGTGGTTCTATTAGCGCGGTAACAAGCCCCCTGCACGGAAGTGGCCACCGTCACAACCGTGGTTTGTGTCGCTTCGCTCACCGCCACCACCATCACCACTAGCACCACCAGCAGCAGCCATAAGTTCACCCGGGCCGAGCGTTACGAGCACCGCGTGTAAATATGCACCGCGAACAAAACCCTTGCGCGATTACAACGCGCGAAACGTTTTAATCAACTGTTTGGATTTCAATTAGTCGAGTCGAGGGCAAACAACAGCCTGCGGGGCTGTTGGTAGTACTACTGCCGCACAGTGGTCAGCCTTTGGTCGAGCGAAAAAAGGGAAGTCCGTCCTTTCGCCCGAAGAAGAAGCGTGTCTGCAACTGTGCAAACAAACTTACGCAAAACGCTACACGCCGCACGAACTCAATGGCATCGAAGTCGAATCGGTGTCGTTAAGCATGTGGTTAAATAGGATTTAGGACACTGTTTTTAGCCTCTCCCGCTTGAAACCTGCCGCTTCATCCCGTACCAAAGTGTCATAACGCCGTTGTCCACAAACACGTTGTGACCTCTCCTCACGCGCGTCTGACGCGCTGTGGCATACTTGAAACATTCCTCAAACACGTTTCGTGAGAAGTTGTGACAAATTTGTTCGATTAATTATATTTCCAACGGCAGCAGCCGGTGTCGGCACCGATTCATGGTCGCATTCCTGCCGGGAGCTCGAAGTCGTATATCTCGCCCCAACATCAATGTTTGGCGGGACGTATCTCGTTATCCCGGTTGACTGGTAGCTGCACCATGCACCATACCTCGAACCTAGTGTGAACCTCAAACGGTGGCATGCAAATATATCTGACAAGCTCACCTCGTCAGCCCAGCTGACACAAACACACACCGGAGGGGAGTTGCGATCGCGATGCAATTACTGCGCAATTTGTACACGAGAACCGCCCGATATTTCAACCCCGGTCCCTTCGGCTGATCAAGTTCCTACAAACCGGTGCAGAGCCTCATGTCTCATGCCCATAGGGTCAATAGAGTTTCCCACCGTAACAAAAAAAAATAGCGAAGAATTTTTACACTGAAATGGAATTTACGCTGGCAGCACTTTGAACGGGGCGCGATCGATAGAATTTTGCCAATCATTAGTCTTCAACGACGACATACACCGCAGAGTTCTAGCGGGGATCGTGTGTGCGTGTATAATTACGGTCCGATTAGGTGCAGAAAAGGGAATTTCCATCGAATGGTTGGTGTGAAGGACTTGGACACTCTCGGCGGTGGAATTTCCCAACTCGGCACCAACTGCCAGTAGATACAATGTGCGATAGCACGATCACTGCAACTGCGTCTACGTCTACTCGCTATCAATCAAAGATATATTAGTCCAACTAATGTCAACTTGACATCTTTGGCCGGAGCGCTAAAGCGATTCGAATGCTAACGATCTTTTAATAATATCGCTCGCTTCTCAAACTTTGTCCAACATCGAAATAAGTTTCAGAAGTTTATGTTTTAGATGCCGTTTAGTGTTACAGCCACTGCAGGCCGTCCAGCGCGCCCATACCGTGTGCTCCCTTTCCATATGCACCACCACCCAGGGAACGGGGTCAGCTACTGCCGGGGGGTCAGACTGGCATTTGCACCATGTACCTATGCAAATCGCATTTCGTGCGGGCCCCGCCATCGATCGATCCACCTTCGCACGGTTGCTGACTAAACCATTACGAAAGATGCGTTCGCTCCTTCGCCACGCGATGCGCGATTGTCTTTCGCATCCCTGCTTCTCGTTTAGGACCGCCACCGCATTGTTGTTGTTGTTGTTATGGTTCGCTATAACTTCCGGCAGGTATGCAGGTCGGCCGATGCCAGGGCAGAAATCGGCCAAACAAACAAACCTGGCTCCCGGGGGCTCACTGCCACGAGCGAGTGCATCGAGATGTAAATCGATCACTTTCACCGGTCACGCGCGTTAGCCAGCCGCATGTGCACATTCCAGCCGCCTTCCACTGGGCAGTTGAATCAACATACATACATACAGCAAACAGTCAACCATAGAGCACACGTAGTCGGGACTCACGAGCAAGCCACTCACCGTTGCGTACACGCTCACGCGGTTGCGGGTCGCGGACGACGGCGACGAAATCCGACGCAAACGCGCACGGGTAGATCGCTCCATTTTGACAACTGCTGATTATTTGCGTAGCGTCGAATCGTTTGAAAGTGGTGCGAGCTAATCAGGCAAGTTTTGCACGGTGGCGTTGCGCATACGTGAGGGAGGAGGTGTGCGAACACTCCATTGTTAAACGGACACTTAGTGTGGTCCCTCTCTTGGTCCCACAGGCCGTGACATAATATAGCGCACGCCGTGCAAACCATTAACGAACCGAGGAACGAAAATAGGGCTTTACCTTGCCAAGAGATTGGTTGGCCCGTAGTCCGGTTGGCTTTGGGTTAGTGTGCGGCAAGTCACGTGGAATATGGGGCTCGAGAGCAGCTGTCAAGTGTCTGGTACGGTTGCGGACAGCTGATAGAAAGGAGCAGCACCAGGCAGTGTGGTAATAATGCACTTCAATCAAGGAATGGCGCGAAGGTGTATCCCAGTCTAGCGGAGATTACTTATTGCTCCAATAACTCTCCAGCACATGGGTAAACTTTAGAGCAACAAAATACAAAATATAAAATGATAATACAATAATGGACAGTGGACATAAAAAGCAACCTCATCTTAAGCACATCTATTCGATAGAGTTAACCGATCATCGATCATGGCAGCTGATCAGCGGAAGATCATCATACTACACTCTTAATAACTCACTCGACGAGCACCTCGTTTGATACGCCTGCGCCAAAACTGGTGTTTCGATGCATCATTTGACATGTACGAGCGCAGCTGCCCATCCAGATGCAGTTGACGACGACGATGATCAATCCGCCGCCACCCGCACACATATCATCCGACACGAAATGGCTTCTGATGACCTTCGGCGACATCTACACACAGATATCTCCACGCAGCAAATGGTGACTGGTGGTAATGTTGTAATCTGAACCCTCGCGCGCGTTGATCGTGCTCCCATGCGGCGGCCCACTATGCGTTGGTTTTCTTTCAGTTTTTTGTTGTTGTTGCTTCACTTACACCACAACCCGGTACGACCTCCGGCGGCGCCTGGTACCGGCGATCGGACTGTCGCGTGAATAATCCCTGCGGGCGACACCACTGTAATGGTCATCAGCGCACATTAACCTACAAAATAAAAGCTAAATCCGCGCGTCCGTTACCGCCGAGTCATCTTTATAACTCACCCAATAGCTCTATTCCATTCGCATAGACGAAGCGTGCAAGCCCTCCCGGGGAAGGAACATCAATTGCCGCGAGGTGTGAAACCTCCGAGCGGCGCAGTTCGCCGACGGCACTTTTGCTTTCGTTCGATGCGTCCCCGAGAGAACACACGATGCCACAAGATATGTGAAATAGATTAGTGATTAAGATAAGCAGTGGATAGCGTTAAGCTGCGGTTCGGAACATGACACCGTAGGCTTGGCACACCCCATCCCATACCATGAGGATGGGCCCGCAGCTCTCTGCACTGTGAAATGTGGCCTGGTGTGGACTCCAAAATGACGCCCACAGAGATGACGCACACACGGTTTGACGCAGCTGTGACGTGACGAAAATGTCAATTCCAGTGAGCGAGTCCGAAATGAGGTGCCCAACCAAATCAAGCTTCACGGAATAGTGTGCCTAGGCCAACATCAGCCTTTACTCTCAAACAAACGTTAATTGAATTGGTTAGATACGATCGATAGCCTACCCAGTGGCAGATATAATCTCCAACCCGCTTCTACTGGTCCACGTTCTAGCCGAAACTCCTACGATCGATCGCTAGCAAAAACTGTGGTGGTCTTGGGAATAGTTGGTCAAGAACTTCAACACGGCCGGGCGATTAATCATACGCCTGCTACAACTCCCAGCCGATCGTGCCGTTCGATGACCCCCGGAGCGACGCAGTAACTGCTGTCAAATTACTGAAAATCAATATTTAGTCTATCGACTCGTCACAGCCGGCGTTGACGGACGTCCTGGCATAGCGCATACTAGATGTGTAATTAACAGCAACA
>AXCO02010176.1:0-11460 GCA_000473525.2 Anopheles melas
TCTTCCTTTTTTTGCTGTCCCCCGAAGCGGACAAGTTTTAGGGGCCCACATTACAAAGTAAAATTTCCGAAACGATTTTCCTCGTTATGGTTTTTTATTGCGCGGTGGAATTGTAACCGCGGAAAAGGCTTCGCGGATGACACACACACACACACACACACACACACACACACACACACACACACACACACACACGAGACCATAAAATGCCCAACAAGTGCGTTAATGTCGTTTTTGCCGTATCGTATCGTTCGTATTTTGGTATGAATATAAACAAGCCGTAATACATCTTTATATGCATGGCTCGGAGGACCCAGCGTGCGGGGCGACATTCAAGGCGACAATCGATGGCAAGACGACCACATCGCCGTTAGAATTGAAGCATCACTCGGGCGACCTGGCCGAGCGCTGTGTATGCTGGGAGGTGGATTTTACTGGTGTCGGTGGGCAATAAATAATACAGATTATGCACTGATTATGATTTCCACATGGCCAAATATTGATGTTCGAAGCGAAGGGGCCAAAATCCACCAGGCTCCCCGAGAAGCGAGAAGCCTGAGCGCGGGAAAGGTTGAACGCTCGTCTCGTTAAAAAAGAAACACAGCAAGCAACGTCTACCATCAGCTGTGTATCTACCGCTGTACCGGAGGGTCCCATGTGTGTAACCACGAATCGGTTGCAAGGGAATAGAGTGGTGAGCACTAAGTCGGCATGGTTAACGATATGTGGCAGTGGCTAATAAAACAGACTACTAAAACAAACCAATTTGTAGCTATGGATTACTGAGCTGAAGGAACGAGTTGTCTTATCATTTTCGTATTAAACCTTGTGTTAACGTTTTGGAAACGTATTTACTTATCTCTGCCTTAGATTGTACATTTCTATCTCATGTTCCAATAAATCACAAAAATCCCCCCACATGTACCATGTTTTCCTGCTTCTTATTATTTCAAATGAAACAGTATCCTACAACAGATCAGTGCTTGGCGAGTGGGTATAATGGTACGAAACTTGTTATCGGCAAAACACTCTGCAGCTTGGGAGGTGTAAACCCAAGTGTTCAACTGGTAAGGGTCCCTGCTCGCCACAAACCACCAACAGTCCCTGTCATGTCGAGATGTGTGCAATCGCTCAACATCCCAGAGAGCCCTGCGACCGGCGACCAGTCTGTGCTGCTTCGTGTGATTATTGTTATTAAATAGAAAATAATTGCAAATAATTACTTAATGACGACAAGTTACTCTTTTCGCCAGTCCATCGTCGTTGCACAAACCGCCGATCGCACAAGGTTCACTTCATCGGCCATTCTTTTCCAACGACATTCCGTGCTTTTTCTTATCCGTCCTTACCACAATGCTGCGGTTCCAAAAGTTATAAAAGCACTCGCATCACTTTATCCGCCACCGGTAGAAAGTATTTCCCTTTACTTTTCCAAGTGTCCAGCCTTTTCCTTGCACGGTCGAAAAACCTTCAATCAGTTAAGAGTTTGTTCGTTCTTTTAAAGTGCCGAGACGCTTACAGTTGAATCCATCTTTTTCCCTCCCCTCTTTGAGATGTGTTTTTTCGGTTGTTTTTTTTTTGTAAACTTTGCTCCAACCGTTCATCATCCATCGCGCGAGGGATCAGAATATGTTCCCCCAGTGGGGATTAAAATCACGATCTGAGTCCGACTGTATGTGATTGTGCTCCCCCGGAAAAGGCACTCGGTGGGTCACTATTTACCTTTCCCCTGCTTCACCGGTGCGCGGACGATAATCACAATCGATCATCGTTAGGCGCAATTAGGCGACCTGAAAACTGAAGTGTGTGTGTGTGTGTGTGTGTGTGTGTGTGTGTGTGTGTGTGTGTGTGTGTGTGTGTTTGTGTGAGTGGAGCGGTTTCCTCCGCTTGTTGTTATGTGTGCCCAGGCCTCTACGCACCCTGTGAGATGGTCACGGTGACGTTGATTTCGTGTCCCTTCAGTATTTTCGGTATCATTATGTTGCTACCGTGTGCGTACCACCGAGCGGGTCAACATAAATGGTTTCGCTTGGGAGAAAACCGCTTTATCGGCGGTGGTGTTTTCTTAGCCCTTCTCGCACTTTCTTGGGCAAAGGGCAAGTTCAATGTGATTTCGTTATTGTCATGTTAGCTTAAACCCTCTAGAGAGTTACATTTTTTTACTACTCCCCTGTTACAAACGACCTCATACACGAGAACACACACAAAAAAACTGTACAGCTCAACGGTGACCTAACTGCGCCCCAAGAGGTACCCTAAATAAATATGGCAAGAAATGTTGCCTCTTACTAATCGTGTCGTTTCTTTTTTTTCTAACGCACTCCCAATTTGCACAATGCGGTACCCCATCGGGATGGCTGTGGAGAGGCGGCAGAGGCTTTGGAGAACCGTTCTCCATCAAAGACGAAAGCGCTAACTTTTCTGGACACAGCTCCGGCACAACTTCACCGCACTTCTGTCATTATGGCCAGAAGAACTGCCACGGCCCAAAATGTAGTTCGGGTCCTGCGACTCCGAATCAAATGGTTACTTTTCTTCGCCGACAAATTAAATTAGAACGAATTAAACATCTTCAATTTCACGCTCCCGTGACGCCAGTTGCGCAGCGCACGGTGACATCGTAACGGGTGGAAAAGGGCCGACGCTGGGCCGTCGTCTGATGGGTGAATTTTCGGGCTGACAACGAAAGTCGAAATTAATTAATTTACGACGCAGGCTGTGAAATCAATCAAACTCAAAGGCTTGCTCAAAGTTCTAGCCCGTAGGACCCACGGCGGGGCGCTGGGTGAGGGTGGACAGTGGGTCTTTTATTTCCACCCGGAAGCGCTAAAACCCTTTTCGCTCCCGCTGTCACACTGTGTACACGCACGGACAGGTTGATGAAGCGCACGGTGATTATGTCGTTTGCTGGAAAGGCAAGGCCCCCAACGATCAGAGTAAATGAGGGAAAATTGTCAGCACATGATCGCGCGGGACCCACTTCCCCATCCACAGCTGGGCAACATTTTGGGTGCTCGGGGGTGCCGATTTGCAGAAGGCATTAATAAGCACACACACTCACACATACACAGGAGAGAGTCAAAAAACAAAAATGCCGTACACACATGATAACCATTAAAAAATCATAAAGACCTTGCCTTTGGTAAGGAGCGTCACCGGGTGCGTTGGAAGATTAAACAAAAAAAAACGGACGACCTCGAATCGACTTCGGAATCTTTCCCGGAACGCACTTCTCGGATGAGAAATGTATGCGCGGGGGAATGAAAATCACATAATTTGACATTTATCATAATAAAAGATGGGCATGTTTCGGAGACGAACGAGCGAGTGAAAATAAGGGGGACTGTTTTTTTCAGTTCAGCTTCGGGGTTTTTTTTTCATAGCTATATGAAGGCGCGTCTGCTGGATTGTGGCCGGCAAAACACGAACATTCCGGATAAAAAAGGATTATGAGCATGTCGGGATGTTTTTTCACTTGGTTGGTTGGCCTCAATTTCTGCTCCAAACTGTCGGTGTTGTCATCGTTCGAATATTTGTGCTTCATCTTTGCGCTCCTCCATTCTGTTGCTGCTCTGATTCCAGCATATTGAATCATCTCAAAAATTAAGAAGCACAACCATATGCTTGCACCGAATGTGAGATGAAAGGTATCGCTTCAATCCACATGTTCCCTCACCCGCCCGGTGCACAAAACCCGCCCAAACAGTATGGATTAGCGTCTTAATGATGTGATTATGGTCGTAAAACATGTGGTAAAATTTACGACCATAGGCAGACCGTTTTGGATATTCGAACAGAGGCGCACATGCACGATCGCGGCGATGGTATTTTCCGGGAAAAAAATCAAGAATAGTGGGCCTTCTAAACCGTAAACTTCCCCTGGTGACCTACCCCTCAAGGATAGTGGTGACATCGCGTCAAAGATGAAAGGACACGTGCCCAGAGACATTTAACAAAAAAAAAAGACACACATAAACACACACAGCGTGCTCCAAACTGGCCGCCTTAATTATAGCTGAAATTATTACACTCACCTGCAGTCGGGCGTTTTATGCAGCGCCCGCTCGAAAAACAACAACCAGATTGCTAGCTAAATTTTATGGCAATTAACGAAAAGCACAGGAGGGGCAGGGAGGAGGGATGTGGGGAGACACCCAATAGCAAAGATGGTAAATGGTGTCTCATAAAATCGACAAAACCACTCCAACTTAAACCTGACACAACCAGGGCTAGGTTAGAGGTTCCGATCTTTTGGAAGCAAATGAAACCTCGGCCAGGTAGTGGTCCATCGCATGGTCTAGAATTGAGGCGACTTCTGAGCTACTAATTGAAATTTACGACTGTTTCAACCATTTGATGCCGTCTGAGGCAGAGGTTAGGTTGGCCACGTGCCTTACGATCTTGCCTTAATTTATCGAGCAGATTGGGTGAGAGTTTGAATCGTTCAAGATACACAAAAAACAACAAGCAATTTTATATCATAAAAGGTAGAATAGAAGACACACTCAAAGCCTTCATTTCTGTTCATTTAAGGAATCAATTTTCTTGATCAATGATGAACAGAAATTATACGTTTTGTGACACACTTTTTGAGGTCTATCATCACGATACCTTAGTAAAATCGCGCCCTTTTCCATCACTCTTCCGCAATAACACCATAAATCGACTCCCGTTCTGGCAAACCTCCAAGCACAATGGTGGGTCGTCTATTAATAATGCTCCTAATTGTCCATTAAGGACGCCTCCCTTTGTCACGTCCTGCAACGAACAAACTGAACCGACCGAAAAGATACACTCCATGGATGAGTTACTTTTTCCGCCTCGGTGTCGAGAGTGTAGCACAGTTCCTCGCGCCGAACGGCGCACTGATTGTACATAATTAGTGTGAAACATGCGAGGTCATAAATTCACATGTTTACGATCATGCGTACATCAAAATGGGTGACGGTTTGATAAAAATAGAGCACCAAAAACGGTGAAGCTAGAGGGTCAGGCCTACCAGTTTGCTCCCTCGTTTATGTTTGATGTTAGAGGGTCCCATCAGAAATCTATATCAATGCCATTAAAGATCTCTTCTTACATCGCACACCGAACGTTGCAGCCAGTACGCCTGTAAATTGCGGGTGGCTTTCGTTCATCCCCGAAAGTGCGTGCGAGAATTTAAATAATCGTGTCGTGAACGAAGAACGATGCGACTGCCGTGGTTAATGCGATGAAACCAGAAAGAAACTTTTTCTTATTTTCTTCTGTAAAAGGGCTCCATGGAAGCTTCATATTTGGGTGGGTGTGTATCTTCTTCCAGTTGGCCTATTGTCCTGTGAACTTTTCCCAACAAAAAAAAAAAAAACAGGGCACTGAAATACTGCTCTTTGCAAGACACAGTTTCTGGTGTTCGAGGTCACGCAATTTCCACGCCGAATTAAACAGAACATCCAAGCGGCCGCGTGTGTGCGGTGGTGAGTTTAAGGGTGGTGTAGGGAGAGACCACTTTTGTTGCCATTCGTTCGTCCCACACACGCAGCACATACACGCTATCGGTTCTGGAACGGTGAGGGTCCAAAACCGCTGCAGCAATTCGGCAATTCTTTGACAATCAAAAAGAAAACTCGGAAGGAAGAAAACTTTGATATGTTACAAAGGAATGAAATTATTCATTCGCTCTGGTAAATTAACGAACGCTCGGATTCAATCTGTCCTGTCCAGACAATGACGACCCGGTGCGGGATTCCGGACGGAGCAGGAACAGTGCGTCGTCTAATGCAGTTGATTGATGTCCGTCCGTCAGAATTGAAGCGTTTCCTTTCCTGACGCTGAGGTCCGAATTTTGCTTCTCTTCTTTTGTAGAACGAGACCAAATTTGTTGGGCTAGAGCATCCGTCCGTTGCATACGGAAAAGATTAGGGTAAGGCTATTTCACAGTCATTAAAGGTGGAAGATTACATTCGTTAACATTTAATTACATGTTTAAGACCAAATCAACCACCATTTATGTCCGCCAAAATTTTAAAGTGTTATTTTTGTATAAAGAATGTTAAAACACAAATCGAGGAAGCAAATGGTTGTCAATCAACAACCTTATGCGTTCTACGTTTTCTTAAATGGTCTCCCGCTCGTGCCAGATAACACTCGTGCAAAACCACCATTAAACTGGCCTTCAAGGTGCATTAGCGAGTGCACCAGCCGCACAAGCGTTGTAACGTTTTCAGCTTTTGTGTGTCATTTTTCCACACACCTCCGGCTGTTCCACTGGCAGCCATTTTTCTCTTTTCCCATTCAGCGCAAACGCCTTTTGAATGGTTTTGTCACCATCGGAATGCACCCGATCGTTATCGCTGTGCGATGCATTAGCGCCGTGAGTTGACAATAATGCTCAGGGTTCTCCCTAAAATGCCACCACCACATGCCGAAGGGGTTGCATGAAAGGGAAGCGTTATCCTTGAACTGCTCACCCACCCCTTTTTCTTCCGCTGCTGCTGCACTAAACCCTGCTGTCGGCTGCTGTGTCTTAATTAGGAACCGCAACTGGCGCTAATGATCGAAGAGTGTGCCGGTTTGAACGATCGCTCGATCTCTGTTGGGGGGGGGGCGAGGGCAGCAGGCCCGCTGCTGCCGATCCGATGATCGATGAACAGGGAAATTAATTAAATGCAAGTGTGAATACAGCCTGCGGAACGACCGCAGCACGATCTCTTTTGTGCCACGAAAACCACGCTTGAAGGCAGCGTGGTTGGGTTTTATGATTGATGGTGTCTTACACGGCGTAAGTCGTGATTTAGTGCACCATTTGCCACCTGGCCGTTTGGAAAGGAGGCACCCATTGTTATGTAAAATAATTAACCCCAGCCCCAGATGCATACGGACCCGGGTTGACATGCACCGAGAGACATATCCGTGATCTGTTGTGCGCGAGGGATCGTCCACTCGTGCTGCAAACGCTGCTCGCGTCCAGCGCCTTGGTTCTGACGGTTACCAGCAGCGTGCAAGCTGTTTCTAGTTTTGGCGGTGCTGGTGAGAAATTCACCGCGCTAGCCCAGCTTACCAGCCCGCTGCTTGACTTGATTTGCCATCGTTGGCAATCGAGTCCGGGCTCGAGCGGTCAAGTTTCGTCGTCGTCGATTGTCCGTCGATTGGCACCCTCGAGTGGAGCAAAGTGAAGTCGGCTCAAGTGGGTGTATGTGCTATAAACACACGATTTCACATGAGCACCGCACCAATGTGCTCAACCGACGGCTTTAAACACATCCTCAACGCGCCCAACTCACAGCTCCAGCCCCGCTCAGCCACCAAAACCCCTTCATCCAGCGCAGAGTCAGAGCGCCCGAGAGTTTGAAGTGTCTTTGCGCGTTGGTGGAACGGAAACAACGAACCTGACTGATGGCAAAAGAGGTTAGGACTTATGTAAGAAACCCTCAACCCTGTCCACAGCCCGCTACTTCTACACACAGCCCCAGCAACCACTCTTTACACTCCTTGGTCGATGTGTGTTATTGAGAAGCTTTCTTCTGCAGCTGTGCGGCCGGAGATGATGGCGTCCCGGACACCCGGGTCGGGCGGCAAGATATGTGTTTCCACTGTAATCCACCAACCACTGCGAGATTATAATTGCAATCGTTGAACATTGCATCCTCGTAGCGTCGGCGACTCGGCGACGACTCCGCTCTTTGATGATGCCCTCATCAGATGCTCTCGATACAGAAGCCGGGGGCTGGGGCCTCCGAACCATCCACCGATGCGTGTGCATTCGGGGGAAGCAAATGTGAACGGCAGTGAACGAAGCCAAGAAACAAGATCTCCAGCATCTCATCCCCCGCTTCCCTTCCGTGATGTGTCTTCGACATGAAGATTGAAGCGTGGAACAAGCAAGAAAGATAATAATTAGCTCAATGTCAATTGCAGTAGCAGCAGCAGCAACGGCAGCTTCTCAAGAGTGACTTCAACCCACGAGCGTTGCTCCACTCGACCGAGGCGCAAACGCCATCGTTCATCCATCGATCCGATCGATCAACAGGGCAGGGCGGTGTTTAGTCAGGATTTTAATTATTGGTCCACCACCGAACAAGATCTCCGCACGGGGTTTTCCCCATCCCGTCCTCCCTGTACCCAGGAGAGCCCTGAGCCGACTCCTTGATGTTCATCGTCGCGTAAAGTCAAAGGGAATCACAGCAGCCAGTCGGCACTGATGAGCCACCGATGAACCAGGAGATGTACAAACAGCACAACAAAAAAATGGGAACGAATCGAATGGATATAAATTACACTGGCGTCAAGTGGTGGGTCGCAGCGGTAGCAACATCCAGTTCGTCAACGTCATCAGTGTCAGTGGGAGCAGCTCTGACGAGCTGCTGGAAGTGATGGTAGCCCGCGGGTGATTTCGCGAGGGGGCGAATTTCACTGGAACATCTCCTGGGGACGTTTCTGCCAGTCTGTGTATCCCGTTCCGATGTCCCTGTCGCTCCCGCTGCTGGGCAGACCGTTGGACCCTACCTTCGGAAATGACTTTTGTGTAATCCTTATAATTTCGATCGGCTTTTGATAACCACTGGAGCTGACTGAAAGCGAGCGAACCGGCCCCCGAGATATCCACGAGGATAGAGGATCAATAATCTTCGGTCCTGCTGCTTGGCGGTGCCGTCCTGCCAGCCACCTGGCCGACCCGTCTTTAAGGTGCATCCCACCGTCTGGTGTGGCTCGCCAATTCCCAAGAATTCAGGGAGCACCGGTGCGAAGCGGGTGATAAAACTCATTAAACCTCTTTCAACGGTCGATTAGTTTCCTGATGAGGTTGTTACAGCAGCAGCACATCAAGGGAGGTCTTTTCCGATAGGGAGAATTGCACCACGCTCCGAATGGACGGTTGTGTTAATTGTTTTTAACGGACGATTGGACCGAAGATGAGTTGAAGTGGCCAGTCGGTGGTCCCGGCGGTACACGGTTGACGAACACGGTGGATGCAAGGACAAGTATAGTTCTTTTTTTGCTGTGTTTCTGCGACGATGGTGGAAAAAAATGATGATTCTCGAGAAACTATTGCTTGCGGGCATCGAGATACCAGATGATATGCTTCGCTGCGTTCACTTCAAACGAGACATGATAGTAATAACGGATGAAAAAATCCTCCGCTCATTGATTGAGCTCGGGAAAGATTGATAGTGGAGCAAGGGCAGTGGTTAAAGAATCACCTGTTCCCACAGTTTGTTATCATGCTGGTTGTTTTTAAACGACCAAAGGGGATCATTTACGAGAATTTTGTTCAAATAAATCAGTAAAGTATGCACACATAATTGCAGCAATA
The DNA here is from genome assembly GCA_000473525.2 of Anopheles melas. Lineage (NCBI taxonomy): Eukaryota > Metazoa > Arthropoda > Insecta > Diptera > Culicidae > Anopheles > Anopheles melas. The sequence continues at coordinate 9,293 of AXCO02010176.1, forward strand.
TAAAATGCAATAATGAGGTCACCAAAATGAGAAACTAGCATTAGCGTTAAACCTGTAATTAAGCTTAAGCATTTTGGTTTGATAGTTTCATTTGTAATTTAACTTCCTCTGCTTTAAATTTTATTTTTCGTTACCAAAAATATGAAATGTTCTCTATACCTGTCTATTCCCCTGGCGCTGGTGATACATTTCGCTTCCTCAACTGGTTCATCTATCACGCCGCATGCAGTACGTCCAAGCAGAAACAAACAACGGTGAAATAACTTTTCCAACCATTCCCTGTCCGGTGGGTTTTCCCACCACAGACCATAAGGATGGTGGAAAATGTTCAAAACGTACTGTAGTATGCCTTTTATTCCGGCAGCAGCAGCAGCACCAGCAACAGCAGTAGAACTTTTTCCCTCCCCAAGAACACTGGTGTAGACGTGCCGGGCAACAAAAAAAAAATGCAGCAAAGCAGTAAAGCAACGGTCCCAGTCCCCCGCGGCCATATGGCTTATTTCTCACTGGTTTTTAATTTCCAATTAAAAACTCAAAGTTGAAAGTTTTTGACACTGGTGATCGGGCATTGCTATTTGCGCGCTAGTGCCTTCCACGCACCGCTTCGTCCCCGATGGGGGTTTCGGTGGCTCGGGAGGAGGGGTGGGGGGATGGTACCGGCCCCCGGACGTACCGAGGGACTCCGGACACCGATCCTTGCTGGGGACGATGGCAGATGACTACCAAAGTAGCAATATCTCCGATAGCCGAAAGTGTCGAACAATCTATCTAGGCTGCGGCTGGGCCCAAGCTCGGTCGCACCAGGCAGGCGCTAAATGGTGTCAAAATTGTGTGCGGTCTTACAACTGTCCGAAGCCGCGCACAACCAAAGGCAGACGAAAGGGGGGAAATAGAAAAATGTATAGAGGGTGAAAAAATCGTCCCTCCGACCAGAGATGTTTTCAAGATCTGTCAGCTCAGAAAAAGATGTTTGCCGCACTGCTCTAATTTTTGTACGTTTTTTACGAGTCTTTTTTATTTCACTTTTTGGTCTGTCAGTTTCAGGTCGTGCGAAGAAAGCCTGTGATACGATGGTGTATGTGTGAGTGGTAAACCATCTCCAAACGCTTGATGAAGATTTCAGCCTGTCAAAAGTCTTCGGCCTGCAGAGGTATTTTTCTTTTTTCAGAGTGGGCTAAGTGGTAGGTTAAGAGTGTTACACCGTCGGCTCGTTCGAGACCATTTGAGTGTAACGAAGCAATACTTAGTTAAGACAATTCTCAGTAAACAATCTGCTCAATCAGTCTCAGGCAGGCCGAGTTTAATCAGACATCGAATCAACCAGGGGTAATACCAGGAAAACTTTTGGTTAAAAAATGTGTGTGTGTTTTTTTTAAAGAAAATCGATATATTCATCATCACCCCAAACTCGGTATAGGCGCCGAACATGAACGATGTGGTTCTAAATCAAAACAGTGCCCCGCGGTATAGATCGGGCACGAAGCTATATGGAGGAAAACATTGTCCAAGGTTAGAGGTGACTAATGGAAACGCAAAAAAAGAGGTAGTCAACTGGGGCCGACGAGATGGGCGATTTGGCCCGGGGGAAACATTTACCCACCCAGCAGCAGCTAGTGCAGTATACGCTCGAGCCGCCGCTTATAAACGGCACTACTCAATCACGTGCATTGTGCAAGCAAAATCGAACGACCGAGCTCGCGCGCGCGCGCTCTCAGTCAAAGTGGGTTTCATGTTGAGGCCGGGCTTAAAGTTTGGTTAGAAATATTGGTTTTTACTATACCACTTTTTGTCTGTCCATTTTCCATCGTTCACAGCACAGTTGGGTAGGTTTAGCAGTGTGCGCCGTGTTGGTTTGAAAATTGCTACCACGGTATATTGCATAAAACGAGCAATGATACCTTCCCGAAACCCCTCCGGCCTTGCTAGATTCCGGACGCTTGTCGTCTTGTGGCCACAGCATAGGCTCGATTGAAGCAAGAGAGAGAGAGAGAAAGAGACAGAGCCTGCAGCCTCATCACTCAACTTCGGTAGCACAAGCGACCAGCCTAAGACCCTTGAGGGCAAGAGTTGTGATACACCAAGGCGCTTGGGAAAATAATCGACCTCCTAATACCGGGTGAACGTTTCTTTTTTCTCGCACCATTGCCCGAGAATCGTCGAGCGGACGA
>KI921844.1:0-12039 GCA_000473525.2 Anopheles melas
AAAAAAAAAATATCACGTTTTCTCAGCTTTACGGTGGTGTGATTATTTTCTCGGTTGATTGTTCCCATGAGGTTTGAGAGCTTACTTGGTTTGATTGAAAAACTATTGATTGATTTGAATCAAATGAATTAATCATTTTACTAAAGTTTTTATGGAAAAAATGCTTGGTGGCACTCTTGCCCCTATGGCACACTTGTCCCAAATTCCGCTACGCCTTACTACTGATATGAAGTTCAACTGAATCTTTTGTCCCAAAAATTAATATCTACGGTGTATTTCCAATTTTAACACTAAAGCAACACGGCCTGACCTTTTGTTAAAATTAATGAAAAAGTATTTTCAAATGCTACATAGCTTCTAGATTTTTAGTCTAGATTTTTCCATTTTATTGTTTCTCAAAAATAGAGAATATTAAATTCTTCTCATCAAATGTTTCTTCAAATTAGTTGCAAATATTTGTATTTGATGCGATATTATCACTATTAATCTTCATAACGTTTTACCATACAAGTGTTTAGTAAACAATCATTTTACTTCCACTTTAACCGATATAGATTTACTCATTTGAATTATCCCTCACTGCTCATTATACGCTTGTTGGGCTCCATAATCGTTCAATTTCCAATATTTAATTGAAAACAAAAGCAACCAAAAACCTAAACAATCCACATGCAATAACCTCCCTCGTGCGAAAGCACCCCAAAACCAATCAACCCGTTTGTGCTTATCAAATGAAGCAATCAACCCGAAGGAAAGCAAAAGGGCCAAACGTTGTTCGGCGGATATTAATTTCCCTCTCAGCTGCATCTGGCGCTGCCGGCCGTGCAAATTGCATGTGGCGAAACGTAATAGGGACCCTGTGTGCGGGGAGACGTGTGGAAAAGCATCTGAAAACAAGCTACAAACCCTTGTTTTCTCTTTCGATGGGCAGATTCCACCCGCGGCGGCTACACTCGATTTTTTACCAACTCGCTTGGGCCTTTCCCAATTTCCCATCGATCGGTGTCAACTTTCTTTCCTATCATTACCGGGCGCAAAGGGACGCCGCGTCGATGTCGAAAGTTTTTGCCATGGTGGGGTGAAGGGGAAAGGGGTAGTTTCAAACCGTGCCTTTTGTTTGCGGAAGCCGGCGGCTATAGAATCAACCGTGCACGCCACACCGAGATCCTCCCGTGCGCACATTTGCATACACCTCTCCCGTACCACATGCAGTCGGAATGCAACGGTGTGCAAACGCGGGAGGATTATCGCCATACGGTGCACACGTTTTCCCGATCGGCACTGCCACAGCAATGCACACACTTGCCCGAACAATCAGCCGCGAGGTTAATCTTGTGATTGTTTCTTATGATTTTGTTGTACTCGCCAGCAAACTGCTTAATGGCCACCCTCGGCTGCCGCAGGCAATCACGGGGAGCGAACGAGGGTGGGGAAATCGAGGTCATGCTCGATCGTGCCAAGAGGCTGCGGCAACATTTTCCACCCAATCACATGCGGGGTGCGAGAAAACGGTATGTGTGTGTATGTGTGTCTTCCGACGGTGTGTATGGGTTGGAGAATTTCCATTGAAATTGAAAACCATCATCAACCGCTTGGATAAAGGAATCAACAGATGAACGTGTTGTAGACACTCCGTTTGTACACTCTTCTCCACCCCTCACCTCCCGAAAGACGATCCTCGTACACTTCCCGATTGCCCCGTTGCCCGTGTGAAACACGGCCGGGAAGAGAAAATCGATCGAGTACGAGATGCAACCTGGTGTTTCGATGCTACCAGTTTTGCTGCCCCCAGGGAGAGTTTTGCCTGCCTTCCGGCCCACCACCCATCTCATCCCTGGGACAGCAAGCACTTGCCAATACAATTCCTATTGTGCTGTTTGGGAACGCGAGCAGAGGATGCACGCGGATTGGTGACATACCGTAGCCCGATGCCATATGGCAAGTGTGGGCCACTGGCGTCGAGTCGTGCTGGGAATTGGGACACGATGTTTAGCCAGGCACACACCACACGCCACGCCATATGCTGATGGGGGGGAGGAAGGGATACAGGAGTGAAAGGTGCTAGGGTAAAATACCGAAACCATTACCGATAGGTGATTGTGGGGAAACGTTTTCTCCCAGCCAGATTATGTTGCTGGAGGGTAAAGCTGGGTGCTAAAGAAATGACTAGAAAAAAGATAGCTAGCGAAGGAGTTGATCAATCTTTCAAAGCTCAATCATCTACCAAATGGCTTATCTTAAAGCTATATTGATCTGTACTAGGTATAATAGTGTTGCCCAGAAAAAGCAATATTTCTTAAATTCCTACGTAGTCTATAATCCATCAAAAAGTTATGTTTAAGTCCTTATGATTACAATTAAACTTGACCGTTGCCTGGAAAGCCCCATGCGTAGGACTGACTATCGTGCCATGGGTAAATCAGTAAGTTACAGAAAGCCAAGTCTACTAGTAGTGGCACTCCCGGCAGGCCTTGTCCGACCACGGTTGTTGTGCCATAGAAGAAGAAGAAGTTGTCCGGAAAGATGATCCTGGAGGATGTGGATGATAATTTCCACATAGGATGATTCAACAGCCTTCTAAATAATTGTGTTTATACAAAATACTCATTTATCCACCCAAAGTGGATTTAATATAAAGCGCCTAGCAGCGCTGTAATTGTTTATCTGACATTGGAACCCTTTCCGTTTTAAGTTCGTAAGCTGAAATTGCAGCCTGTATAGCAGTTGTATAGCAGTTTTCGAGCAGCTATCTAAGACGGTATAATATACAGGTGGGCTTATCCCAAGGTCTATGAATTTAGAAGACTTATTTTTATCGCTTCTCTTTCTGAATTAAGATTTTAAGAGTGTTTTGTGTATTCTTCAAGCCTCCAGAAAGCTTGTTTGAGCAAAAGTTTTCACCCGTTCTGTCAAAAAGTGATGTTCAAATTTGGTTATAAAAACATGCTATGAGGCCACCTAGACTACATACTCCTTGATTCTGGATTCCATCACCAGATGTCTTAAATGCAGCTTGGAATAAATGTAAACACCACCCTTTTTTGCCATTTTTCTAACAGGTACTCGAATCTAATACTAGCTTTGAGGCTTGAATAATCCAGCCTGAAAATTGCAGGCTAGTTTTGTGTGTGGTTTTGTATGGAGTGTTTACATGATTTCAGCCTCCAACTGTCAAACTCCATACAAAAAACTGACTTCGTGAAGGGCCATAAAGGGCCCCAATGGCAGTTTCGGGTTGGAGAATTACTTACAATAGTAATGAATGATGTTTCAGGTGCTGTTTAATATAAGCTTAGCAACAAAAATCATATGTAAATCAGTTCATTTGCTTGTTAGAATAAAGTCACTCACACATGCTGCCACAGTTTATACATTATTAATTTTACTGCGTTAATGGCGATAATGTGGGTGTGTTTCTATCATTGAATTTGACATAAATTATAATGCTGGCTTCGAATTGTGTAATGAATCATTCACGTGTTACAATGTTCCAAATATCTATAGTGAAATTTTGCAAGTATTCTCTGGATATTCAGATCAACACTTTTTAGATAATTTTATTGATTTATCAAGCTTGACGCCAAGTCAGGAATTATTGAGTGTATATTGTATACATATGAATACCACACAAAAACTACTCAAAATGGCGTTTGTAGCGTACAGCATCTGTATCCATCCGTTTGATGATGGTGGTTAGATTAATTGAAAGCAATCAAGGTGTCAAAAACACTTTGCAAACCACATTTACAATAACTTTTTTTATTCATAACAAAGAACATTACAACATGTCGCTCTCATAACTTAATATGCATAATGTAAAGTTCTAATAAATAGCATGGATATTGTACTGTTGTTGAAAATGAATAGGGAGAAAAAGAGATAACTGTTCAAAAAATAGGCCATTATTCAGTGTATGTGACACTTACCGCAGATGCTATCTGATTTCCTACAGTTTCCTACAGAACATCAAACGATAACACAAATCACTTGCCAATGTTGGCAAACCCCTCGCAAAACCGAACACATCAGCCCCATGTGTAATTTTAAAGCATTGATAGAAATGAATGATAGAAAAGTTGTTTAAAATTATCCCAATCAAAAAAGTTCATTATCCCATGCAGTATCACATCAGAAAGTAAAAGAGCAAAAAAGCATACACGTGACGAATACAGCATTCAAGGGCCTGTGATCGTGCGGCAACGATCTCGAAGCAAAAGCACTTTAAATGATCGTATTGCGTGCACGTGTGCGCTCGAATTTATAGCGGAAAAATCTCACTCAACTCTTGCCCGCTGCCACTACGGGGGGCAAACGTAGTAGTTCCATTGCCCTCAAAACAAAATGCACTCTCGAGCGTTGGTTTTGACCGAGACAGTTTTATCGCCTAATTAAGGGCAATATGTTAGGGCAGCATAATGATCGTTTGTTGCCTGCGCTTGAGCCGCTGTTATGGATGAAGCAGTTGGTAAAGCCACGAGTACATGGGAACATACACGACTAAATAAAACTATTAAGTGCCGTAATCGAGAAATTAGTGTAACGAATGTGTCGTGGAAAATGAGTAACGATCGAAGTAAAACATGTGATGCTTGCTGCATTGGGGTGAGGTAGGCCCATAGATTATACTTTGTAGCAATTATTCACATTTTTTATTCACTTTTTGAAATAGTTTTTGCTCATGTTTATTTAGATTATTTTAATATTCTACAGAAAATAACGCTTTTATAATTATATTATTATATTATTGTATAAAGAGGCATTACAAATCTTTAAATTAAACACCAAACATTAGGATAGGAATATTTTCTTTTGATGATAAAAAAGATATTTGAAATGCACAACATAACCATTAATAAAAAATAAGGTAAACAATCATTTTTTCTAAACAATAAATCACTAAGAAGAATAAAAATGGCCAGAAAAAAGTGTAAGCAGAGGGTAACAATGTCAAAATGACAAAAAAAAAACGTAGCATAATTAATTAACAGTAGAAACGGCATCCCGAGTTTTCTTTGAACCCATTTTTACCCATTCCGACAACCTACTATTTATTTAGGATCTTTAAAGTCAATTTAGTTTGAAAAATCAAAACCCTTTTTAAATTGATTTTTTTTGCTTGGTAATCCACCACTTAGCACAGTTATCAGATAGCTAGACAATTCGTTAGGCAAACCAAGTTCAAATGTTACCTAAAATAAAAATAAAGCAGCAGTTCCCAAAGCATCTCCGCAACTCGAATATCCCGGTTTTTCGAGTTTTACGTTTTTCAGCTAAAACATAAGTGCCTAATGGGTATTTTGGATTAAATATATTACTTATATACATTTTACAATTTATATAATACGATATGTGTAGAACATTTTGATATTTATGACATAAAAGTGACTTAAATAATTTACCCATAAAGCAAATAATTTTGCATTTGACAAATTTCGAAAAACGCATATCTCTGAATCCTCGTATGTCATGAACTGCGTATTTCGAGAACAGACTGTAATTGTTTTGCTCTAAAATATGTGTTAGATATTAAAACAACATAATTTGAATTTGAACATTGCTATTTTCTCAAAATATTCCAATCGTTCCATTCTTTCACGCCTTTTCCGTAATAAAACTCACACACACACACACAAAGCTGGCAGTTCCGTTCATTATCCGCTCCCGCCACAACTGTACCGCACTGAAATTGACCAACAAAAGGTGGGAAGATGTACTGTTATCTGAAATAATGAACTGATTAATGATAGCTGCTTCATTATCCAGCCTCCACCGAAGTAGTTGTAATACGCGATCCCCGGGGCAGGTGTGAAGAGTTTTGCATTTTGCATCCATCCCACTACCCATCCATATCATGCTCGCTACATTTAATGTGCGAAAGTCTGCTACCAAAATTGCGCAAAATTTCCTGCAAGAAGACCAGTTGTGCGAATTATTACGGCATTCTCGGGTGCGAGTAAAGAAGAGAAATGGAACTGCTCCAATCCCGTACTGATGGAAAAGATAAAGCAACACATTATCAAACAGAACAATAGGGGAGGCAGATTAGTGGGACGCAGCGCAACGATGATGATTCTTAACCTAATTTCTGCTTTCCCGAAATCAAACGGGTTCTCCGGCAACCACAACCCCTTCCTGTGGGGTGGAGAGGGAGCATTCCAGGGAAGCTTCAGCTTGAAGAAGTGTTTTGTACCAGCTTTGTCAAAAGCGATGATGATAGATGAAATAAAGCGGATAAAATACTCTCATCGTCATGTTCCATCAACAGGGCGGAAAAGGTGTTGAATTGGTTACTAATTTCCACCGTTTTTCCCTGCCTAATTCCACGCCCAGCCAAAGAGGAGGGGAGGGAGATTTCTGCCGCATTGTTTCGGTAATTGAGCAAAATGGTGCCCTCTTTCGGTGTGGCCGCTTCGAAAACAGGAGAATCGGTCACGTTCCTCACACACACACAGCATTAGCGGTGTGCAGCATCATCATTATGTGCCGTGGTGGTGTAGCACACTGTTGACGCTATTGAGTAAGGGCTTTTCATGGTTGATTACCATCGGCTGGGACTCCCATACTGACCCAGATGATTCATCTTCGCAGCCGTGCAGCGAATGGAATGGGGCTGTTGTGCGTAAAGGCTGCGAAGCGTGGTGCTGACGCCCTTCATACACAACGGGGCACCGGAAGTGGCCCCAGCCAAGCCCGGTGGACATGGGGAAACATTTTTGCAGGGTTGTTGTTGAAGCCCCATAGTCCCATTTCCCAAGCATCATCGCCACTGCATTGAGAGTGAGGAACTGGCGTGCAGCTGGGCGAAATATTAGGCCACATATTAGGCGCGTCTGAGCCACCGACTCTGAGCAAAACGTGCCAGCGAAACGGCTGTCTGGCACGCAGTTCCGGTTCGGTTTCGTTTAGAGGACTGGGGAAGTATTTTTATGTTTCGGGATGAATGCACTTCTCCGCCCGAGGGGTGGATTTGTAGAAGGGAAGGGGGCATCTAATATGGAGCTTAATTAACCACGTGTGAATTAGCGCATGTTACTGTGAGGGTGAGGCTCCCCCAATTTGTTAGCGTAATTTGCGTGAGTGCACCCTAAGCATTAACGAGGGAACCTTTTCGGAGGGTCTGTAACCTTTTTTTTTTTTGTAAAACGGGAACATCCTTCTCCACTGTGTGCATGTATAAGGGCTGTTCAGGCATTTGTTGTTATTAACCAACCATATTGCTTTTGCTTGTTTTTCCCTCGTTTCCAGTTGATTACCCTCTTGTTGCTACCCGCGTACGGACCCCAGTTTGCCTACAGCTCCACCTCCGCCCGGGCACACACGCTCTGGTCGGACGGACCGGCCGCCGCCGGAGCGAGCGTGGAGAAATGCTCCCCAAGTGGCAGCCTCAAGTATCTGTCCGGCGACGCGCTCACCGACAGCCCGAACTGTCTCGGGCCGAACAATGCACCGTACCCGGCCAGTTTGGTGGCGCGGACGTTTTCCAACTGGACGCCGGGCGGTTCGTCGCGTCGCGGCCGCATGAGCCAGCTGCCGACGCTGGACCCGAAGCTGACGCAGCGCGCCCTGCTGCAGGCGTACGGCGATGCGAACGAGGCGGCCACGCTCGAGAGTGCCCGAACGAGATACAGTAAGTAATCGGCTTTTCGCAATCAATTTCATTCTATTATGGATTTTGATCTTACCATTGTTGGAAAGGTTGTTTTAGTTAGTTAAACTGTTAGTTAAAATGTATGATTTTATTCAGATACGATACCTCTGTAAAACATCTTTAGGTGCATTCGATAGGAAATTTTATTTTTGCTATTTCGTCGTGGATTTTGTAGTATTTGAGACATTCGGTAAAATTATGAGAGTTCATGTGATAGTAGATGAATCAAAAAGTCAAGATAATTTTAATGGTAATGGTGGTAATGATTGTTACGTGTATGATAAATGTCAAATGAATCGTTTCACGGAATTTGAAAAAAAAAATTAAAGACACAAATTTCGGTACTTCTTTCATTCTTATGATATCTATATATTCCATATCATTTGATAATTTCAGAGCATTTTGAATGTGTATCTATGTTTTTTTTTATTTGATGAACGAATACAAATAATTAAATTATGGAAATATAATGAAAATTAACAAGTAACTGAACCACAGTTTTTTTTTTATCAGAACCCAACGATTTCAACATATTTTTATAGGTAAAGCTATTTTACATTCATCAATTGTCATTGAAAGGTAATAAGAAATTGGTTTTTGGACCTACAATTTGAACGGCCTACAATGTCGTACAGGTATCCTTTTTTTTATTCAGAAGGAATTGCTACGGATAATTTGGATCGGTTGTCACTTGTCTCAAACGGAATAAATGTGTGCGAGTAGTAATCTACGAAGGCGAATGCGAATAAAATTAAATATTTTCCAACACTATTTATCTATCATTTTTTTTAAACAAAAATGTCCCATAAATCTCACTTACATCTTGTCAATAAATATTTAAAAACATCTTCTATCTATGCTCAAAAATCTTGTATTAGAATATTTTTGTAATGCATCGTGTATAATACTGAAGGAATAGGATTACTGAAGTCGTTTGAGTTGTCCACTGGACCACTCGGTTTGAATTTCGATATCTAATAGCAATGAAAGGGATTATGCATCACATACTGCAAGGTAATTCGCTAAAGCCTGTCACGCGAAGCTATTGATAAAACTACTCGGTCGAAAACTGACGTCCAGTGTGAACAAAAACAAAACAAAACACATAATTAATTAGGAAGAATAAACCAAGATAATTTACAGCAAGAATCTTTATAAAAATAGCAATAGAATAAATTTAGAGATTTCATGTTTTTAAAAGTACAAATAGTCCCTGAGATACACGGTACTTCTTATACGCTGATCCGAAGATACGCGGTATTCCCAATTTGACAGTTTTCTGAGCAAATTGTACTGATTTGACACATCGATTGTCGAATATTAAATTAATTCCCTTTTGATCGAATGTTTCGAAAACCATTTCAAAACTGTTAAATTCAGTCAGAATCATATAAAATAATTGATTAAGTGTCTAAAACCATCCCCAACTTGCAAAATTACACAAAAATGTGTGATATTTAGGATGGAAATCACAGGATTTGACTTTCGTGGAAATTCTAGATACGAAATCAACCGTGTATCTCGAGGACTGCCTGTATCTTTACATCGGCAATGGATAACCAAGAACTTTTTTTATTATAATCAATCGAATAATTAATTATTCATTGTTATTTGGTGCACTAACTTTAAGATAGTTAAACTAAAGAACTATTGAACCTGGACCCGAGTTGTAGTTGTCACAGAATTCTGTGATATTTGCCGTAGAATAACACACTCATGATCTTAAGGCGTTGATTTGTTTCTTTGAAGTATAAAATATCTTCATTATCTTAATCACCATGAAGTTCCAGTTCAAGTATCTATTTATAACTTTTGTGTCCCAGTTTGAAGAAATGCTTGACACTGAAACTAGAAAGCGAGGGACTTTTCGTTATTTAGAAAGTCAAGATTAGCGTAGATAAGCGTAGTACGTGTTATAGGAGTCCTCGATGAATCCATATAATAGTATTTTTAAAGCGATACTTAATCATGGCCACATATACTAGTTTATATTGGTTTTTATACATTACGCTAGGTTTTTTATTTTGGATTTTGATAAAATAAAAATAATTAACACGCTTTACATGATATTAACATCTTTCCCAAGCTTCACTTTAGGTGTCGATTACCTTCTCGATAAATGATGCAGCCATTTAAAGTGGAGTGCTGCTGTTTCGCCAAAAAACTCGTACAAACGTAAACAATCCATCTTCCGTCCAATCTCGAAACGACTGCCTAAGTAGTGAAACTATGTTTTCGCTGGTTTCGATTAAAGTAGTTCGTTTCGCTCGGGGGAGAGCTTTTTTTCCTCGTCCACTTGCGCCACACGTGGAAATGTAATCATTTGCCAAAAAACAATTCAATTTTCGAAAGGTACCGTGTATCATTGACGCGAGTGCTTCATAACTACGCCCGGCGTCTAACACACTCATAGACCACATGGCGTGGAGCGCTGGAAGTTGTACGCATTTCCCGCTCGCCAGCCGTCTGCTGTCCACCGGGCCAATAAAATTGAAAGCAAAACACGTGAAGCAAAAACGGTACCGAAGAAGGCACGATCGGTTCCACTTTTCCGACCGATTCCCCAGCGACTACCACCAACCGCGGTGCCATATCAGTAAATCGCGCCGCCACAACACTCCAAACAGGGAGGGACAGCGAAATGAATTTGGGGAAATGAGGCAGGGAAAGGAACGGTATCGCTAACAGCCGGAAGCGCACAAATCCGTAACTCACACGCCCGCGTACTTCAAACACAAACACGAGGCGAGAACTGGGCCGCGCAACTGGCGAAAACACTTCACTTTCTTCCTACCGCCGCCGACGCGGTCCACGAGGGAGCGGTGTCTGGGAAAAAGCGAAACTAACGGACAATCGTTTTCACAGTTCTTGCCCCTAATCGATGTGTTTCCCTCCCGTTGTTTTGCCAACCCTCCCTTTCGCGCGTTCGTGCGCACTGGCCCGCACGCTACCCTTTTGCGTAGAAACGGCCAACAACAGTGCGCGAGTGCGGAGCGCGGAGAGAGCGTCGAAAGTGTCAACAAGTTTCAGGTTCAGGGCCGGTCGGAAATGGAAATGGTTCCGCGGCCGATGTGACACTGCGGTGGTGGTGGTACGATTTTCGCTTTTTTGTTTGCGGTCTACTCCACAAACGGGCCGTCGTGAAAATGAGCTTTTTGTTTCTCTCGCATGCTTCCTGGGAAGACGCTGACCCGGTCGTGACCGGTCGTGGGTTGTTGCAAAAATGGACCAAGTCACGAGATACGACGCTTTCGTACGCAGCAGAGATATGGTTTTGATTTTCTTTCAGCCACCAGGCGATGACATTGGCGCATGGAAGAATGTGGGAAAGGTTATCGTCGGCTTATTTTTACCCATTGTGGGATAGCATGAGAAGCATGGATGGATTTTGATGGGAAGCAAACCGCGCATGGCGCTAAAAGGGCCAAACCAGTGAAATACTGGACCCCCTGGGCGATCCGAAAGACCGACAATTAGTTCAGACAAAATCGCATCGGAATGCTATGGGATATTACTTATTACGTTCTCAAATTTAATATAATATTTTTAAATGTGTTATCATCATGAGTCCCACCTCTTACGTCTTCGGACTTTGATAATTTTGGAAGTGTACATAGCACATAGCAAGAAGTGGTTTTATTTTTTGGCTTTTATGTATAAGCTTTTGTTAGTCCCTTCAGTCGGTCAAAAAGTCGGTCCCTTCAGGTTGGAAAGGTGTTGGCTAGTGATCGTATTGGCAATTTGGGTATGCGGGGATGTGTTGGCATTAAATGTTCAACTGCAATTATCTTAGATTGCTAGTCCACTCGTGAATTTATAGCAGCATGCCCGGTGATGATGGCCAGACAAGGTGAAATACACAGCGAAATGAACTATTTGACTGGTGAAATATCTGACCGGTAAAGCTAAAGAGTTGAGGGGAGATGCAACATCCGCTTTCGATATGCATAATCATCAGTCGTACGGTCATGCCTTGAGGACGTTTTTTGTCGAGTCATTCATCGTTAACCCACTCATCTGATGAAGTAATTTTGCAATGAAATGAAGCGCACTCTGTGTAATTGATTTATGTGATTTTTTTTTCTAAACAAAGCGTGTTTGATTAAATGTGCACAGTAAGAGTACGATAAGAGAACGTAGAGCGACGAAGCGGTTAATTAGAAAACGAACAGCTTGCTAATTATTCACGGTGGATCTGCAATTTCAAACATACACGTTCTTTGTAAAGTAAAATTATGCATACAACAAAGAGTATAATTGTATAAATCCAAGACAAAAAATAACAATTTAAAAGCCAAAATTGAAAATTGAAGTATAAAAATGAAATGAGGATATTTTTTTGTTGAATTTTTTTATTCTAGTGGCCTTACTTTTTTTATTTGATTTTAATT